>QGSO01000502.1:635381-701356 GCA_011037825.1 Carya cathayensis | reverse complement strand
ACATACACAATAAACTGATAGTAAGTTAGAGGCTAACTTACCTCGATCGTCGCGTTCTATGAGAATAGAGCGCGAGACACGAGGAACTGCACAACAGCTGGAAGAGGAACACTCAAGTCCTTAAGATTTTCACTTCTGAACTCAATTGCCATATTGTAAGCACTTGCAACACCACGGCCAACTTGAGGTTTCACTATACTCGGAAGAGATAAATTGACTTCAGAAAGCCTTTGCACTAAAACAAGTTCATTAAAATTATCAATAACAACCAAACAAACAACTCATTTCTCAATCCATATACTCTTAGCCATAGTCAACCACAAGATGACACCAGTCATCCCGGACTATAATCCATATCATCACTGCTTCGGGACACTGTCATACAGTTTCCCAACATTACACCATACGCTCCACACTTCTCTGCTACGCCATTCAACCCTTCGTGACACGCCATCCGGTGTATCACGACTTAGTACAGAGTACACTCACGTGAACTCTCTTCCATTCACACTACAAAACCCATCACTGCGATACACGTCTCACGGTGCATCGCTACGCGACACGGAGTACGCGCTACGCGTACTTCCTTCGCTACAACACTCATCAACACGATGCACATCACACGATGCATCGCCATACCACACGGAGTACACTACATGCGTACTCCCTTCCTTCTACGACCCACATCACTACAGCGAATGTCGCGCGGCGCGTCGCTGCATTACACAGAATACGCTACACGCGTATTCTCTTCACACAACCCGCCGTATCACATCTACGGCATCCATTTCACGCCTATACTTCACAGCACAGTCCACAAAACTACAAAATCAAGCCTAACACTTCACAACCACACTTCGTTTCACAACTACGCAGCGAACTCCACAAACACTAACTATACAGTCTACAACCAACCAAATCAACTATGTTAAACATAAATAACTAAAGATAGAGGGTTAAGACGAGAGAGATGTGATTGCTGTCGGGAAAGAATCCAAAACTGATAATTTTAGCGGGCTGTTACAATGGTGGTAGAGTCCCGCCTGCAATTCCCGCCTACAGTGCTCTGATGGTTTTCGGATACGGGCCATTTTCTGGGAAAATGGCGAGGATGTGTTGGGGCTTTGTGATCCATTTTCTGGGAAAATGGTGGTTTATTGATTTGGGCCATTATCTGGGATAATGGCGAGGACTGGTTTTGTGATCCATTTTCTGGGAAAATGGTGGTTTATTGATTTGGGCCATTATCTGGGATAATGGCGAGGACTGGTTTTAAAGGTTATGTTTTTGGGTCAAATGGAATTTTTGGCGTGCGTGGAAAAATATAGTTTTATGGGTTTTGTGCATTGGCATTCTCTCATGCATATTGTTTGAGTTATAATATGTTTTTATCTAGTGGTTTTTGGATTTTACTTACCTGCGGCACCAATTTTGGTACCGTAGATTTTGGTACAGAGTTCGAGGAAGAGGAGGAGGCTAAGCCCGAGGATGCGGCTCTGCCGGAGTGCTAAGTTGGAGTCTATGCTTTGTAGTTGGCTTTGAAACTATATTTGTAGTTTGTAATATTTTTATTATGTATGATTTGAATAGCTTTATATTAAACTAAGAAAAATTCTGGTACTTAGTTATATGACTTTACTATCCGCTGTGTGTTTCTTCGTGCACATTTGTTGCTTTTACACACACTCGGCACTCGTCGATAGGGTGATGACCCGTGTTGTCACCATCCGGACGTCTCGATTTCCCCGTGTTTCTAAAAGTGCAAGTCTGATGTTTTTACTGAAACCTCTATAAAATGCCTATTAGGAACATATTTTGCCTTAAAAAACTGGTCCATAAATTATCCAATGAAAATAATCTCCAAGCAAATTTCATATACATCGCCTTGTGGACCTCAGAAAAATCTCGTACACCAATACCTCCTTCCATAGTAGGCTAACCATTTTCTCTTGGCTTTACCATGACCTACCCCTCCAAAAAATGTGGAAAGAATAGTATTCAACTTCAAAACCACCAATTTCGGAATATCAAGTACGGCTAATAAATGCATTGCCATGCTAGAAAAAACATGCTTTAACAAAATTAATTTACCCCATTGTGACAACAATTTAAGCTTCCACCCTGTCACTTTTCTCTGAAATTTTTGCACCAAAGGTTCCAATATTCGAGCTATAAAACGCCCCACAAGAATAAGAGCTCCCAAATACCAAGTGGGCAGTCACCCCTCCATAAAACCAATGATATTCAACAAGTTAGAAAAAAAAATGTAGTAGATTTCTCTCTATTAATAAGCTGGCCAGACCAGTTAGCATATAAATCCAATGTCTTCACAAGTATCTTCATCGACCTCCTATCACCATTAGTAAAAATAAGAAGATCATCTGAATGTTACAAGTGTGATACTAAAGGAGCACCACGTAGATGTGCAAAACGCCCAATCCTCCCCTGTTCAAAATTAGTCTTCAACAATCTAGACAACACCTCCTCCATGATAATAAATAAATAAGGTGATAAAGGGTCACCTTGTTGCAAACCTTTAGAAGGTTGAAGAAACCCCTTATACATCCCATGCATCATAATGGAAAACCATGGCGACTTAATACACCTCCCAATCAATCCACAAAATTTTTTCGAGAACCCAAATGCATCCAACACTCTCAGAAGAAAATTTCAATCCACCCTATCATAAGCCTTGGCCATATATGTGATACCTCTTATGATAAGGATAATGGTAGGGGTGAATTGGATCCCACATTGCTTGGGAATGAGAAGTTCTTACTCTTTATAAGGTTCTAATTATATTGTTGACTAGGCCATGTGGTTTGGGTCTTCCATTGGGGCATTATAAATGGTATTAGAGCCTATCCCAACCAGAAATATGGGACCTGAGCCATTACAATAGACAGGCCGGACAAAGACGTCAGAAATTTAAGGAGGGAGATTGTAATCTCTCATATGATAAGGATAATGGTAGGTGGTGAATGGGATCCCCATTGCTTTAGAATGAGAAGTTCTTACTCTTTATAAGGTTCTTACAGGACTTCAATTGTATCATTGAATGGTTCTTTTTTAAAATAAGCCATATGTTTTGGGTCTTCCACAATATCTATCTTCATCATTACATTTCCCCCACTCACTTTTTTATTAATAGATTTCATCATCTCTTGAGCCAACGAAATATTCTCAAAGATACTTCTACTAAGAATAAATGCTCCTTGCTCGGGAGACACCATCCGAGAGAGGAACAATGACATATGCTTCACAACGATCATTAAAAATATCTTATAAGCAACCAAACATAAGCTGATAGGATGAAACTTATCAAAGCTTATAGGATCCTGCACTGTCAGGATTAGCACAATAAAGGAGGAAGAATAATATCTCAGCAACTTAGAACTAGAGAAAAAATCTCTTGCCGCATCCACCAAATCCATCTTCACGATATCCCAGTAAGTAATGAAAAATGCCGATCCAAAACCATCGAGTCTTGGACTACTGTGCCTAGAAATAGATAAGAGTGCCACTTTCACCTCTTCCTCAGAAGGATCTCTACAAATACTATCATTATCCGCATTAGAAATAACTTTGTGAAAAAGACTTGATAAATCAGCCTTAACAATAGCGCCAACACCCCCGTAAGAGCTTGTTGAAAATGCCTCACAGCCTCTTCATGGATCTCCTTGGGTGAACTCAAAACTACCCCATCAGAAAGAGTCATTGACTGAATTATCGAGCATTGCCGTTGCAAATTTGCCACTGCATGAAAAAATGATGTATTTTGATCTCCCTCTTGTAACCATTTTTACTTAGCAATTTGTGCCATAAGAACTTCCTTATTGTGCTCCCAGAAATTCAATTCAGTTTTAGAAACCAGCAGGTCCTGCTCAAGCTCCGAATCAAAATTAACTTGAAGTCTACCTTCTATCACTTCGACACTCTCTTCTAGTGGGTGAAAAAGAACATGAAACAGGGGTGATTTTAAAGGAAGTAAAGGTGAGGAGACAAGAGGTTTCGGGAGAAAACACTGAGGAGGATAAGCAGAAGATGGAAGAAGGAAAGAAAATGAAAGGAAGTAGAAAAGGCAAAGAAGTGGAGGAAGCAGAGGAAGGATGCAAGGGGTTATGCTTGAGCTCAAATTATGTAAATATTAATGAAGTAGAGAAGGAAAGTGAAGCTGCACCATAACCAAGAATTTGTGAAGCAACCATAGAAACCTAGCCAAAAGGAGTGTGGAAGAGAAGAGCCCGTGGAAAATGTAAATGAAATCCATCTATAACTAACTATATTCCTCAAAAAAGGCCTATGAATGTTGATGCAGGTAGTGATGTGGAGAAATAGGGTTGCAAAAAAGTGAAGGTTGATAGTAGTGATGGTGTGATGGCTCAAGTAGAAGTATTAAGGTTGGTTGTTAATCAGCCTCACCAATCACAATGATAACTCTTAGCTGGAACGACTGGGGGCTTGGGAACCCTCATACAGTTCAAGATCTTTGTCGCATGGTAAAGAATAAGAAACTCAATATAGTCTTCTTGATGGAGACTAAGTTAAAAGCTGTGAAGTTTGATAGATTGAAGAAAAGATTTAATTGTGATGGGTGCTTTGTGGTTTATCTAGTAGGGAAAGGGGAGGTTTAGCACTTTTGTGGAACTGTATGATGAAGGTAGAAATTCTAAATTACTCACAAAGGCATATCAATTATTGGATTACAAATATGGAAGGGAATGTGAAGTGGTTTTTAATGGGCTTCTATGGATAGCCTGATACCAAAAGAAGAGAATAGGCCTGGAACTTATTGACATCCCTAAAACCTATTGGCCATCAAAGTTGTGTATGATAGGTGATTTTAATGAGATACTAGCAAATGATGAGAATATAGAAGGAGATCAAGGTTGGAGAGGCAGATGGAGAGCTTTAGAGGAGCCCTTGAAAAGGGGGAGCTTTTTTATTTGGGATGGAGGGGGGTAAATACACATGGAGTAACAAACATGAAGATGAGACATTTACAAAAGAAAGGTTGGATAGAATAGTCGCCAATTTTATATGGCCTACAATTTTCAAAGAGAAGTGGGTGAAAGTGATGGTTGCAAGAAGCTCATACCATAGGCCAATCCTTTTACATATGCATCAGTGTGGTGGCCGAGGTTGGAATGGGAGGATGGGTTTTAGATATGAAGCAAACTAGGCACTCGAGGAAGAATGTGGAGAGGCGATAAAGGGGGTCTGGCATAAAAATTCAAAAAGAAGAGATCCTATTCACAATGTTCGAAACTTGATGGAGAAATGCAATAGTGCTCTACTTAGATGGAGCAAATAGATTGGAGTTGACAGGAAAGGATATAAAAGAAAAGATATAATTTCTCAAACAGTTACAATCAGAAGAGGACAGTCACAATTCTTTGGAGATTAAAAGAGTTCAAAAGGAGATAGGGCCATGCTTGATAAGGAAGACCTAAAATGTAGGCAAAGAGCTAAGAGGAATTGGTATCAATATGGGGATAGAAAACAAATGAGATGAGATGATATGAGATAAAAGTTAAAAGTTGAACAAAATATTGTAAGAATATAATGTTTTAATATTTTTTTTTTTTTGAGATTTGAAAAAGTTGAATTGTTTATTATATTTTGTTTGGGAGTTTGAAAAAGTTGTAATAATTATATGAGATGAGATGGGATGAGATGAGTCTCATTTTAGTAAACAAACGATGCCTAAATTTTTCCATACTTGTGGCATGTGCTAATCAAAGAAGAATGAAGAACACAATAAAGGACATTGTTGATTAACAAAACAGAAGTCCTAAAAGTACTGAATAGCTTGAAGGGGCTTTTAATACCTATTTTGAGAGGTTATTCACTACAACACAACCAAGCATAGTAGACATAGTAGACTGTCTAAAGAATCTGGAGCCACGAGTTTCAAGGACAATGAATGAGAGTTTACTAAAGACTTTCACAAGAATGGAAGTAAAGTAGAGGCAACTATAAAACAAATGGCCCCACTCAAGTCACCTGGTCCTGATGGTTTTGGGGCATGTTTCTATTAAAAGCACTGGAGCATAATTGGTAATGAGGTGAGCACAACTATGTTATCCTTTCTAAATGGTAATGCCCTAAATTCCTTTGTGAATTTTACTTATATTGCTTTCATACCAAAAACCAAGTGTCCATTGTTTGTTAGTAAATACAGGCCTATTAGTCTTTGTAATGTTTTATATAAAATTTTGTCAAAAATACTAGCTAATAGACTGAAGAAAGTACTATCAGATATCATATCCCCCAATCAAAATGGATTATACTAGGGAGGTTAATTATTGATAACATTAAGGTGGCTTATGAAGTTTTGTACACAATGAAATCAAGAAAGAAGGGTGAAATGAGAAATATGGGTATTAAGCTTGATATGTTTAAAGCTAATGATAGAATAGATTGGCCATATTTGGAAGCAATAATGAAGAAGTTGTGTTTCTGTGACAATTGGACAAATTTGATTATGAACTGTATTTCTTTAGTTTCATATTCAGTGTTGATTAATGGTAAACTAGGGGCAAGATTTTACCCTTCAAAGGGGTTAAGACAAGAAGACCCCTTATCACCTTACTTAATCATTCTACGTGTAGAAGGATTAAACTCATTGCTTAATAATTCTGAACTTTAGGGTTTTGCAAGAGGAGTGACTGTGGCAAAGGGGAAATAGAATAAACCACTTGTTGTTTGTAGACGACTGTGTGCTACTTGGAAGAGCCAGAGTGGAAGAATAGATTAAAATGCAACGGTTGCTGTTGAGGTATGAGAAAGTTTCAGGCCAGTTTTTGAATAAAAACAATTGTTGTTTTCTTTAGCACTAATACAAAAGTTGAAGATAAAAGGAAGACTTTGAAGAAAGGGGGGCTATAGCATGTGGAAGTTATGAAAAGTATTTGGGGCTTCCAACCATGGTAGTAAGATCAAAATACAACACCTTTAGGTGTATAAAGGAGAGAGTGTGGCAAAAAATAAATAATTGAAAGAATATTTTTTTATCTCCAGCAAGAAACAAAATTTTAATAAAGGTCGTGCTACAAATAGTCCCCACTGAATCCATAAGTGTGTTCAAACTCCAAAAAAATATGTGCAGCGAACTCAATATAATGTTGTCTAAATTTTTGTGGGAAATCAACAAAAAGAAAGTAGTGTGCAGTGGATAAGTTGGGAGAAGATTGGGAAACAGAAAGGAAAAGGAGGTTTCAGGTTTAGAGACTTATAAAGTTTTATCTTAGCCTTGTTAGCCAAGCAAGAATGGAGGTTTATCCAGTACCCAAATACCATGGCTGTAGTGGTTTTTAGAGGAAAATACTATTGAACTTCTTCTCTGCTAGAGGAAAAATTGGGCAACAAATCCTCTTTAATACAGAGAAGTGTGTGGGAAACTATTGGGCTATTAAACGAAGGTCTGAGATGGAGGGTGGGAAATGGTAGTAGTATTTAGATTTGGGGTCACAGGTGGTTATCCTATATTTCAATGTACAATCCCTTATATCGATTCTCAATGGTGATGCAAGGGTAAAGGAACTTATAATACGGCAAATAAGTGAGTGGAATGAAGAACTGATAAAAAGTATTTTTACACAGGAGGAGGCAGATCAAATATGTAGTATCCCTCTAAGAAGAATGAACACAGAGGACAAACTTATATCGGGCCCCTCAAAAAAGGGATTATTCTCAGTTAAAAGTGTATATTTTGTGGAAATTGAAAGGAAAAAGGCCATACAAGGTGAATCATCTGGGGATAATGAGATGGACAACATATGGAAGAATATGTGGGATTTAAATGTGCCTAGAAAAGTAAATATTTTCTTATGAAAAGCAAGAAATGACTTGTTAGCCACAAGAAGGAACTTGTTCAATAAAAAATTGTTGAAGACCCTAAATGCCCTATATGTTTACAAGAGGAGGAGACATTGATGCATTTTTTGTGAAAAATGAAAGGAAAAAGGCCATACAAGGTGAATCATCTAAGGATAATGAGATGGATGGTAGATGGAAGAATCTGTGGGATTTAAATGTGCTTGGAAAAGTAAATATTTTCTTATGGAAAGCTGAAAATGAATTGTTAGCCACAAGAAGGAACTTGTTCAATAAAAGCATTGTTAAAGACCCTAAATGCTCCATCTGTTTACAAGAGTAGGAGACAGTGATACATGTTTGTGGCAATGTCTTGTAACCTATGATGGTTAGGCGGATTTTTTTAGCCCAATTCAAAAGTGGAGGATTAAACAGGATGATCTCCTCAAGCTATGGGAAAATATTATGGAGAAGTTAAAAAGGCCAAAATTGGAAGAAACAATAATGATAACGAGAAGCTTATGGCTTAGAAGGAATGTAGAGAGGACTGAGCAGCAAAGGAAAAAGTCAGGGAAGAACTTTATGAAGGCAAATTAGGATGCAACCCATGATTAAAAAAAACAAAAACTAGGAAGATAGGGATGGGGATTTTCATCAAAGATGAGAAAGGGAAGGTGATGGCTGCAACTTGTGATCAAAGAAGCAATGTACATCAACTAGCTTTAGCAGAAATCTATGCCTTATGGAAAACTTAGGAAATTTGCAAGGATTTAAATTTTAGCAAGGTAATTTTAGAAAGAGATGCGCAGGTTATAATCAATGCAGTAAACGATGGGAATGAAGATTTCTCTTACTATGGGAGTATTATAGAAGACATAAAGAAATTTTGTTATGATAAAACTGATTGGCAGGTGCAGTTATAGGGATAAAAATATAGTGGCACATACTTTAGCAAAAGTAACTTTATACCTAGAATCTAAAAGAGTGTGGATGGAAGAAGCGCTTGATTTTTATCCAGTTGTTTGGAGAAAGACAAACTTAGTACTAGTTGACTTTACAGATTGAATACAAATGGTTATTTTCACTTAGAAAACAAACACACAATATTGTTTCTCAATAAAACTGAGGACAAAAAGAAAAAAGAAAAAGAAAAAAAAAGAACACACAATTTCATTCTTCTTGTAAATAAGCAAGTTCATTCAAGAAGTTTTGTAAATAACACAATACTGTTATTTAGTGCAAGCAATTTTTTTAAAAGCAAGCAACTTTATATTTTTGAAAAAAATTAACAATTGTACATTGAACATGGGATCGTAAAGTTGACTTTATTTCAAGGCAACCAAAATAACACTATTTTAATTTTAATTTTATTTATTTTTTATATTACGGATCAAGCATAGTTACAAGGTTTTTGAGATTCATGTGATGTACTTTCAATACCATTATCTCATCCAAGTCATCTGAGTCTTCTCACGTTCTTTTTCTCTCTAAGAAAAACTAAGGTGAAGTGGAGTCCATCAAGATTCTAACAGAATCAGAGGTGGTTGGGAGTGGAGTGGTAGAATAATGGATACTTCTATTGTCTGTGTGGGACTGAAATAGGTGGTTTCTGAGTAGATTTAGGTGGTAAGAGTGGGATTTCAGTGGTGAGCGATAAATGAAATTGAGAATAGATGGGAGAAGCTGAAGCTAATGGAGAAGGAAGCCTAGAATATTGATTTTGACAATGATGAGTAGAAAGAACTGAAATATAAAAAAGGCGTTAGTCTAGTTGGAAAAGTTTTGATGGTGGGGAAAATCAGTAAAGGTGTGATCGAAACAATGATGGCTAAAATTTGGAGGATTAGTATAAGAGCAAAATTCCATGAAGTGGGATCGAATGTTTTTGTGGTGGAGTTTTCTAACCAAGTTGATAAACAAAGAATGATGGAGGGAGACCATGGTTATTAGATAATTAATTGTTTATGCTGTTGAACTTAGATGGCTTCACACCCTTTGAAATTCAATATCAAAAGATTTTGGGTTCAACTGCATGACCTACCATTAAAATGCATGAAAAAGGAGAGATGGGATATCTTAGGTGGAACGATTGGTAAAGTATTGAAGGTAGACATTGAGGAAGATGGGAGCGGATGGGGGTTTGTTTCTGAGAGTACTAATTGAAGTAGAACTATATAAACCCTTGGCAAGTGAAAGGACCATTAATATGAAGGGGAAGGCTTACTGGATTCTTGCAAGGTGTGAGAAACTACCACATTTATACTTTAGTTGTTGATGTATTGTGCATCAAGAATTGGGATGTAAGGGGAAGGTGGAAGGTGAGCATCAGTTTGGTGCATGGTTGAGAGTAGGGGGTAGAGTAAAAAACAAAAAAGGACTCTGGAGCTCAGAGATGGGTGTCAAAAAAACAAATAGAGGAGAAGAGTACTGGTGATGGAAGAGAAAAAAAGAAAATGAAAGGATAGAGAAAGTGAGGGAAGAGATAAAAGAGGTTCCTGATACTCAAGAATGTGAGTTAAGCATAGGGGTGAGTAATGAGGATAAAAGGGAGGAGACATTGAATGAAAAGAAAAGTAGTTCAAAAGAAAAAGAAGGGCAAGAAGTTTCTGAAGTAGAAAGGGAAGAAAGGGAAGGGGTGATGTTGGCTAAGGAAAGCCTAGAGAGGGAGGAGGGGGTGGAAGGGAGTAGTTGGTTGAATGAAAGCAGTAAAAGAGGGAAGGTGAAAGGGGTATGGAAGAGGAGAGCTGGGGAGCAAGGCAAGAAGGGTGATATAGTATTGATTTATCTCCTACCAAGAGATTGTTGAGATCAGGGGTTGATAGAGAGGAGGAGGAGAGAGTTGGTAAAAAGCAAAAGGGTTGGAAGGAAGTATGATTGAGATGGTGAAGGGAAGCATGACTAATTTGGTGGAGGCTGTAAAGCAGCCCCACCAATTATTATGAAAATATTAAGATGGAACTATCGAGGGTTTGGAAACCCTCAGACAGTTCAAGATCTTTGCCAATTGGTAAAAGAGAAGTTGCCCAATATAGTATTCTTGATGGAGACTAAGACGAGTAAAGTTAAAGGTGAAAAGATTAGAAGAAGGCTAAAGTATGAAGGTTGTTTAGTAATTGAACCAGTAGGATTGAAGGGTGGGTTGATTCTGCTATGTGATGGAACTGCATTATTGCATATTTTATACTTTTAGAAACTAATATATTTTTAATTGTTTTATTATTTTATTATTGGTTTTAGATGGAAAATGGTTTATAGGCATAAATCAGAGTTGTGATTTAAATTGGTTAATATCATAATTTATGCTTAATTTTATAACCTATGATTTGATTAGGCAATAATTCTTCACATGCACAATATATTTTTGATATTCTATTTTTGCTTTTTAATTTTCTATCTATGTTATTTCTTTTTCTTGTTTTTACTGCTTTTAAATAATGACTCCTACTTCTAGTTGTGATCTCTACGCAGATATTTAGATAGCATGGGCACTGAATCAATGCGTAAAAAGAAAGAAATATTTTGAGGAAAATGTAAAACCGATCAGCATGTTGACACATGGTTTGAGTGGAATATATTTTAATAATTAATGAAAACATGTGAGGAATATGAGGGAAGCACCTAGCCGGTTATTCATGCATGCGCTAGCTAGCAAGCTAGCTTTGTGATTGATCTCTCGGTTAAAATAGAAAAAGTGTTGTTTTTAAACTTTTTAGCCTTTGACTTTTCAATGGGACACATGTAAACAAGAATAAAAGCATTACTTTTGCACATGGACGACACTTTTTCTTTTCTTTGTTTTTATATGTTTCTACATGCAGGTAATTGCCTTGGCATGTGATTTAGTTTCAGTCTAGGAAGCTTAGACACTAGCTAGACCCTGTAGCTCCTGCAAGACTGATTGGGACGCAAAGCACGCCTAGCGACTAGCTGGAACGAAGTGCGGAGAAAATGTAGAACACGAACAGCTCCTGCATCAACTTACGAAAATTCCTCCTTCCTCCTGCATCAATGTGGACCCCGCAGCATGTTGAAGCAGCAGATCTCTTCATTTTGGGCGTATAAAGTTTAAACATGTATTACCACATGGGTAAAGAGAATAGCCATTGACTGAACATTGACCAATTCTCTCAAACATGTGGACAACAAGCTTTCTATGTGGACAGCTTTGGACAGACGTGAGAAAGTAAGCTTTTTGCCACGCAAGTAATGGTTTGAGATTGACAGAACGGCAAGAGAAAATATCTTTGGCACGCAACACAACTTCTTGCTTTTGACAGTGCTTTTGAACACAGACCATGCTAACACACGCTGCAAATTTATATTTTTTTTTTCTAGATTCACGTGAGATGCAGAAGTCCTTCTTTTCATGCATGCGGTTGGTCGCACGGGATTTATTTTTTATGGAGCAATTACTAAGATGCACGATATAAAAACAACAGAAGCAGGGTCTTTCGGGGGCGCTTGATCAGTCGATCGAAAGAGCCATATTATAGTTTTTTTGCTCTAAGCTTTTTTAGTATTTTTGAGAGAACTCAAGTGGGGAGAGGAAGATGGCAGTGCAGTAGTAGAGCCCCTTGGTCACACTGTTGCTGTCCATCCTTCCTCCTCCACCTGTAGTCGTTTCTCCGGTTTATTTTATGAGAAGGAGATAAGAGAACGTACACTTGCTAGAGGGTTGTAGACTGGTTTTCGGCCAACCCCCAAATTCCACCGTTCAGCATAGTTGTAGAGCCCCTTGGCCACATTATTGTTGCCCATCTCTCTTCTTCCACCTTTAGCTTTATTTCTCCAGTTTATTTAAATTATAGTTTGTTTAATTTGATATCATTTATTTTACTTGCTTTTAAATTTTTGCTTATTTAATTTGATGTCATTTACTCTTCTTTGCTACACTGAAAAATCCAAAGATTTGAATCTGGTTCAAAACTAGTATATTTTTCATTTTCATTGCACCCTTTCATTCATTGTATATATCACCATTTTTATTTTTCTCTTTGTGAATGTTTTCACCATTTTATACGAGTTTGATTTTAAGCAAGCTTTCCTTGTGGAGACGATTTAAGAATTTTATTCCTAATTATTACGTGACATCCTCCTGCATTTGGGAGAGCCTTTGTGCTACTCAATTTTGAGCAAGTCAAGTTTTTGAACCAATCTATGAAATTTGAGGTGGTGAACTACTCTCAGTAGCATGTTAGTGCTTGGATTAAAGATGTGGAAGGAAATGCTAAATGGTTGTTACCAGGCTTCTATGGACAGCCTGAAACCAATATGAGGGAAGAGACATGGAGATTATTAAGCTCTTTAAAACCACAAGATGTTCAAGGGTGGTGTGTGGTAGGTGATTTCAATGAAATATTGTTACATGATGAGAAGAGAGGGGGGAGGCAGAAATCAAAAAGATAGAAGGCTCATCTTTTAGAGAGGTGTTGGAGATGGGGGGTCTATTTGATTTGGGGTGGAGAGGGGACAAATATAAATGGAGTAACAAGTACGAGGATGAGTCTTTTACAAAAGAAAGACTTGACAAGGCTGTAGCCAATCTAAAATGAAAGGAGTTATGTGCAGAAGGGTGGGTGAGTTTTGGTTTCAAGGAGCTCAGATCATAGACCTATCTTATTATGCATGAACCATAAAATAAAGAGAGTTTGGAGACAAAAGAGATTATTTAGGTTTGAAGCTTGTCGGTCTCTAGAAGAGAACTATGAAGAAGTTTTAAAAGAAGTATGGCAAAAGGAGTCAATGTGTGCGGAACCATCAGAAGGGCTACTGAATAAGCTGGATGACACTAAAAGATATCTACTTAGATGGAGCAAGCAAATAACCTATGATGAGAAGAGAGCCTTAAATGACAAGACAAAACTGCTAAGAGAGCTACAAGAAAATGAAGGATGCCACAATATTACAGCTATCAAAGCTTTACAAAGAGAGATTGGGGTCATATTAGAGAAGGAGGACTTGAGGTGGAAGCAAAGAGCCAACGTGAACTAGTATCAAATGGAGGATAAAAATAGTAAGTTCTTTCATAGCTGTGCTAATCAGAGGAGAAGGCATAACATAATTCAGTTGATAGTTGATAGTTGATGAGTAGAATAGTAGGTACATGAGTCTAGAAGGTTTGGAAGAGGCATTCAAACGTTTTTTTTTTTTTTTTGAGAACCTGTTCACTTCCTCAGATCCTAATTGTGGAGATATTGAAGACTATCTGAAGGAATTGACACCATGTGTCACAAGAGGGATGAATGACTACCTTTCAAAGACTTTTATTAGAGAGGAAGTAGAAGAAGCAATAAGACAAATGTCTCCTCTAAAATCCACTGGACCTGATGGCTTTGGAGCTTGTTTTTACCAGAAGCATTGGAATCTAATTGGTGAGGAAGTTAGTAACTCAGTGTTGGCTTGGTTGAATGGTAATTCCTTAACTTCTCACGAAAAATTTACTTATATAGCACTTATCCATAAGATTAAGGAACCAAAGATGGCTATTGACTTCAGACCAATCAGTTTATGTAATGTAGCTTACAAGATAATGGCAAAAGTGACGGTTAATAGGTTGAAAATTGTGTTAAATGAAATTATTTCCCCTAACCAAAGTGTTTTCATACCTGAGAGATCAATTCTTAATAATATTATGGAAGCATATGAGGTTTTGCACACAATGAAAGTGATTAAAAAAAAAAGGAAAAGTGGGGAACATGGCTATCACGCTTAACATGTCCAAAACTTATGATAGGATTGAATGGCCATACTGGCAAGTTATTATGAAAAAGATGGGCTTCTGTAATGAGTGGATAGAATTGACTATGAAGTGTGTGTCAAATGTTTCCTATTCTGTCTTTGTAAATGGTAAACCAAGTTGGAGAATAAAGCCCTCAAAAGGTTTGAGGCAAGGTGACCCATTGTCTTCCTATTTGTTTATACTATGTGCTGAGGGACTTAGCTCTTTGCTAAACAACTCAGACTTGAGAGGAGAGACAAAGGGAGTGACAGTTTCAAGGGGTGGGACTCGAGTTAATCACTTACTCTTTGCTAATGACTGCATACTTTTTGGCAGAGCTAAGATAGAGGAATGGGTAACAATTCAAGGTTTATTATGGAAATATGAAAAAGCATCAAGTTAGTTCTTGAACAAAGATAAAACAACTATCTTTTTCCACTCCAATTCAAAAGAGGAAGATAAAAGGAGGATAATGGAGGGAGGTGGAGCAGTGATGAAAGGTATCTATGAGAGGTATTTGGGGCTATTTGCAGTAGTAGGGAAATCAAAATATAATGCTTTTGGGAGCGTAAAAGAGAAAATATGGAAGAAGATCAATAACTAAAGAAACACTTATTTTTCAATTGCGGGGAAAGAAGTTTTTATAAAAGCAGTCTTCAAGTAGTGCCCACTTACACAATGAGTATGTTTCAACTTTTGAAGAAGCTGTGCAGGGAGCTTAACATTATGCTTGCCAGGTTCTGGTGGGGTAATCAACAAAAAGGGAGTGGTGTTCATTGGTGCTGTTGGGAGAGGATGAGGAAACAGAAATGGAAAGGGAGTCTAGGCTAAAGGGACATAGAGAGCTTCAATATGACTATTTTGGCTAAGCAGGGGTGGAGGTTATTGCAGAACAAGACTAGTATGGCTGCTAAGATCCTTAAAGAAAAGTACTTCAAAGACAAGCCTCTGTTGGAAGCAAAATGGGGCCCTAGGCCATCTTATATGTGAATAAGTGTGTGGAATGTAGTTGAGTCTTTCAAGAGAGGGGTTGAGATGGAAGGTTGGTAATGGTGACAGAGTTAAAATATGGGGTTAGAGATGGCTAGCAAGACCCTCAACTTTCACTATATAGTCACTAGTCTCGATTCTAAATAATAAATCAAGAGTGTATGAGTTGATGCAATGCAGAGGGGAGTGGAATGAGTCATTGATTAGAAGAATTTTTAGTGAAGAGGAAGTTAATCAGATATGCAGCATGCCATTGAGTAGCATGGATGAGGAAGATAAAATGATTTGGGATCCATAAAAATAAAAAAATAAAATAAAGGGTTGTTTTCTGTAAGGAGTGCATACCACTTGGAGCTTGAAAGAAAGAAGGCTAGCATATGTGAAAACTCAAGGCATCAAGAGAGGGATCAAAGTTAGGAAAGCATATGGAAAACGAATATTCTAAGGAAAGTTAAATTATTTCTATGGAAAGATGTTAATGAGTTTCTAACTATCAGGAAAAACCTTTTGTTTGAACAAAATAACAAACAACCCCTATTGCCCCATATATAGAAGAGATGAAGAAACAGTAATGCATGTGGTTTGGCAATGTCCTGCAGCTTGTGATGTGTGGTCAGAGTCACTTAGTATATTGCAAAAGATGAAGATTGAAGAATCTGATCTACTAGCTTTGTGGGAAAAATTAATGAAAAACCTAAATGGATTAGAACTAGAGAAGGTAGTTGTGATGGGGGGCTTATGGTTGAGAAGGAATGAGTGTATTTTTTAAGACAAGTTCAAATCTCCAAGTCAAGTAATAAGATTTGCTAAGCATGATCTGACAGAATAGCAACTGGCTCAGCAAACAGCAAAGGCAAGTAGTTGCAGGAATGAGGGGAGTTGTAGCAGAAATATGAGGTGGGGGAAACCAAGCCCAGGTTTTGTAAAAGTCAATTGGGATGCATCAGTTGATAAAAAGGAAAGTCATGCTTTTTGGAAAGCAATGGATGTGTGTAGAGAATTGAGACTTGATAAGGTGCTTTTGAGGGAGATGCTCAAGTGGTAGTTAAGGCTATTAACAACACAAATGAAGATTTATCATACTATGGAAGTCTATTAGAAGGTATGAAGCAATTACTGAAGTATAGAACATATTGGAAAGTACAGTTTACTTATAGAACTTATAATGAGGCAGCTCATATTGTAGTAAAGGAAAGTTTATTTTTACAGTATGAATTAGTTTAGATAGAAGATACACCTGATTGTATTTAGGCCTGAACATCTGACCCAACTCAGCTCGAAAATATGACTTCCGACCTGACCCGAACATGGAAGATTCCGAAAATGGGTAGTTCCGAACCGACCAAATTAACCGATTAACCGAATCTGACTTTTTCGAAAATTAACCAATTAACTGATTACTTTTTTTTTCGATCTCTCTCTCTCTCTTTATCTTCTAAGGATTGCCCACATGTTGTTCTTTGTCAATGCATTAAATCAATGTATCTTTATCATTTTTGGTTGATGTTATAGACTCTAACTTAGTTCATTTTTGTGTTAAACTTGCTCTTTTAAGGCTTTTGTTTTGGTCCTTGAGTGTTGTTTTATCTACAATACCGATTTTGCTTTATAAATGTTGGTTTATTAGGTTAAGGATACCATTACAAATCAATTAAAGAATAGTACAATATAAAACTGGAATACATGTTATAAGAAATATATGGCAGAAGATATACTTTAAGGCTTTTTTTTTTTTTAATATACCTCCTGTTATCATTTCATTCATTGTTCAATAATATTGGAATACCTTGAAGGTTTCATTGAAAGAAACATAGCAGTTTTATCAACTATAGGAAAAAAAAAATGATGCACTACAACCCAAAAAACTGAAAATAGCTTAGAAAGCTGAAGTACATTGTTCTATTTAACAATTAGTCTTAGAATGCAAGAGAAAAAAAAATCTTGCATTATGCCTAACTTCCAAACAAAAATTCCTAGTTTTTTCTCCTTAACATCATCCTATTCCTACTTTTGTTGCAAACTTCCAAGTATGATGGCCTCGTAACACCATTTGGTAAGCTTATCTCATCATAAACCTACATGGGCAATTCCGAATGGCATAAATGAGTCAATGATCAATAGTTGGTTATGAAATTGAGAGGATTCACAATAGCCAGCATATATGGGAAACGATCAAATAAGGAATTTCAATAATCACCATGAGTTCAAGTTCAAAAAATTCAAGTAATCTTCAATCGGCCTCATTCAAAATATTCATCAAAGTCATCTCTACATGGAAAAAAAAATTATGTTAAAAATATAATTAATTGAAATGACTATATGAAAATATTATTCAAATATAAATCTTACCAGTTTCTAATTTGTAGCTTTCCGCATCTTCCATTACATCTTAGGAGTCATAATTAACGGAGGGAGCCATCAACCAATTTTGTGTGCAAATAAGAGCTTCAACTGTTGCAGGGGCCAATGAGCTATGGAATGAATCTAAGACACGACCTCCAACACTAAATGCCGACTCAGAAGCAACAGCAATTATGGGAATAACTAACACATCTCGAGCTATATTGGCAAAGATCGAAAAATTGATTGAATTCATCTTCCACCACATTAAAATATCAAAGTTTGACGTCAATCCTTCAAAGCTCCCCATAAAATATCAATCCAACTCTGATTTGGACTTTACAACACCCTTTGATGCTTGATAGTGCCAATACATACTATAAATATCTGCATCATTATAGGATGTTGTGTTGCTTTGAGTTTCATCGACACTTGAACTTACATTAGATTTTGAATACTGTTTATACATCTGCTCAATCATCCTTCTTAACCTTGAAACAAACTCAAACGCTTGCTCATGGCCAAGAAAACCTGTAAACCAAAACTCCAAAACTTCCAACTTGGCGCACGAATCGAGAATAGCCGCAATAAATAAGATTTTGTTTACTTTCTCAAAATTTCCCCAATACTTGTCATATTTCATAAGCATCCTCTCCGACATAGTTTTTAACATATCATCATCACCCACAAAAAATTTGATCAAATGGTTATAGATTGAAACTATTTCTCTCATAAACAAATGTGAAGTTGCATAAGTTGAGCCTGAAATCTGCAAGGTGACGTCGTAAAAAATCTTCAAAAATTGTACAAAAACCTTGACAATTTTCCAATCATATAAAGTTGGTGGTCCTTCTCCAACCTCACATAAATGCTGGACAAACTGATTGTCTTCATCCTGCATCACCTTAAAAGCGGCATAATACTTGAGAGCCACACTCAACATTAGATAGGTTGAGTTCCACCTAATTGGAACATCAAGAGAAAGAAGCGCACCACCCAAGATATTTTGTCTCTCCGCACATGACTTGAAATTATCAAGTCTTACAGGAGAAGACTTAATATATTTCACAGCATTTTGAATTTTCACAATTGATCCGTCAATTTCTTTCAAGCCATCATGCACAATAAGATTCAAAATATGTGCACAACATCTAATATGCATAAGGTCATTGTCTAATACCAAATAATCTCTAAGTTTGGTAATCTTCCTCAAATAATCAATGGCCGTAGTATTAGAAAATGCATTGTCTACTATGATTGTAAATATCTTCTTTATGCCCCATCTAAGTATAGATGACTCGGTCTCTCTTCCTATTGTTGTCCCTTTATGATTAGGAACTTTCATAAAACCAATAATTCTTTTATGCAAGACCCAATCATCATCAATAAAATGTGATGTTATGCACATATAATTAAGATTTTGCACTGATGTCCACATGTCAGTAGTGATGCAAATCTTATAATAAGATGCCATGAACATGTCCTTTAACTTATCTTTTTCTAACAAGTACATTTTCATACAATCTCGCATAACAGTAATGCGAGAGGGAATTGGAAATCTAGGCTCAACTGTAGCCATAAAGTCTTTAAATCCCTGTTTCTCTACAAATCTAAATGGTAGCTCATCCACAATTATCATCTTAGCTACCGCCAACCTTATTTTCTGCTCATTATACTTGGTAGGTCCAAAACTAGGACTGCTAGTTGTACCATCCTGATCCACCCCATTCCTTCTAGGTCCGGTCGTTTTTTATTGGGGGTTAACTTTTCCAATCTCAATAAAAGCCTTACAGTTGTCATTATGGTACCTCAAGGATGAAGTACCTTGTTTTTTTAGAATGACATAATAAAACCTTACCACAGTAATTGCATGTAGCTTTGTGAATATTGGGGTCTCCTTTCTCAATTCTAGAAAAATGAAGCCATACATCCGATCTACCCCGAGATCTTTTGCTAGGAGGGCGAGAGAATGAGTAGTTGTTGGGAGAGAGCTATCCAAATGATCCCGAGGAGTAGTTGTAGGTAGAAAGCTATCCAAATGAATTACATCATGGATTGATTCAGACCCTGACGAAGACATAGCAACACTAGATTCCACAACTACAATTTGAGATAAAGAAAGCATCATTAAATTATTAATCATATTGCATAGCAGCACCCAGTTCTTGTGTGCAAATAATGTACCAAAAGGCTAGGGTCACCTCAATAAATCACTCCAAAACAATAGAGACGACTTAAATTAAATTAATAATATTAATAATCTCTCCATATGAAAAAAAATTACTATCTGTTTTGGAGAAAGCTAACTATATATATTTTCCATAAAGTAGTTTTCGTATTGGGAAGAAAAAGGCAATATAAACAAACAACATGACTTGGGATTCACAGCAAAATGGGCCCCAAATACATATATTTAACCAAAGAAAGCACCATTATAAGACAACCTATCAATAATGGAATTTGATATCTGCTTCAACGTCTATAACTTTAGACACTCTTGATGATATCGTCCTGCTTGACTCGATCTTTTGAAATGCTGACCAAGCTTCCCTAATATTCCTAGCATACCCCAAGTGTTCTCAGTGTTTAGTAGGCAGCTTAATTTATTTAGGGCATGCTAGCAGTACAGCATGTTCAAGCTTCAGCATAAAAGGGGCAGTCAATTGGGAACTCCTGTTAATAAGAATATTACAACTTGACTTGTTGGCAACTTCTTTGTCTCATCGAACAAAATCTTTTCAGACAATTGGATGGCCACCAGTACCCAATCATGGCTAAACTACTAAAATAGTCTTCGTGGTTTGTACTATTGAAGAATTGCATGCAGTTAAATTCAAAATTATCTAATCCTTAGGAGGCAACTGTCAAATGATGATATACATCTCAATTATTAGATTTAAACTTCCAAGTACTAAAAATTAACTCATGTTTGGCACCAAATGGATGATCTTAGTTAATGCAAGAAATGAACTAAAGCTTCCGCGCGAGAGTGTATATGAGCCTTCCTCTTTAACGTTATATAAATGGATTCTCTTTGCCACTGAAAAACCCATCACCTCTCTCTAGAGATAGTACTAGATTCTATCTTCACTTTTTTCCCTTTATCATCTTTAAATACTCGCAGACACAGAGAGAGTGAGGGGTTAAGTGCTGAGGGGAGTGAGATTTTATTATTTCCTCTTACATTTTGCATGGAATTTTTAAGGACTGGTGAAATTATCCTTTTGGGTCATCATGGTTTTAAGCTTTTAAGACCCTACTCCCTCTCTTAGTGGCATAATTACAGCTGAGGTTTTTATATTTGTTACCAAACACCTATTATAACTGGTAGAATTGAGTTCCCTGAAGTCTGACTTGGCTAGTATGGTTGCCCAAGCCTCAACTCGATGTTTGAAGAAGCAGCGTCCCTGCCCACAATCACATTATCTTTCACATTTATATTTCTACTAACATCAGAATCTTTACCGAGTTCTCTTACATTCTGCAAAGTAGAGGAGATGGATGAATTTCCATTCTTCCAGACAGAATCAATGCAAGCAGAGATGGACTAACGGCCATTATCCAGTCCACTACTGACAAATTTTTGGACGGTCGAACCCCTAGATACAGGGCACTCCATTATCTGGTTGTCCACTACAGCATCTAAATTGCCGCATGAAGACCCAATAGAACCCTTCAGAAGAAAGTTGTCAACATCTGAAATATTCCTCTGTCTTTTATTTTGCAGGGCATCAATAAGCAAATTCTACTCTGGATGGTTCTTTGGAAAGAGAACATGGTCTAAAGGCAGTCCAGACCTTACTAAACCTTCAGATGAACCAAACCAGTGAGACAAATCAGAGCTCTTGCACAAGTTGGGTAGAGTCACACTAGATTTAACAAAGCCTCCAATCACTGATAGTCCTTCAGGCCAGTCCCACTCACTCTGATCTTCCAGAACCCTAATCTAAAGCATTATAAAAACATCATCATCCAGTGTTCTCGTTGCTTCAAACACATGCAAATAAGAATGCAAATATAAAAATCCAGGAATGAACATCTTTGGATTTTTATATTTGTTCATTGGCCTAATGCTTTGTCCTAAAACATGGCAACTCTAAAGAAGACTTGAGGATTGTTAGAAAACTTGAGTTGTGGAAAAATCCCAACTCAAGTCACACGACTCACACGAGACTTATGACTTGTAGGAGGATTTTCCAGTGGATTAAAACCAAACAAACACACACAGATTTGCACAAAACCTCCATCCAAATAAACAAACACACACATGAAGTAGATTTCCATACATATGTCGACTAACTGTGATATAGTACCGACCAAGGATGAAAAACAAAAAATCATGTACATGACTCCTGTCACGAAAACTCCTAATCGAAAAGCCTTGAGTATTTATCTGTGCAAGAGAGAGAGAGAGAGAGAGAGAGAGAGAGAGCCTTGAGAGTGTGAGAGAGAGCGAGAGCCTTGAGTATTTTGAAATGGAGGCAGAGAGACGAGAGCGCAGCGGCTGTAGAGCTAAAGAAGAAAGGTACTCGGTAAAGCAACTAAATCGGGTATTGGGTAATTCCTCGACCCAACTTGATCCGAATAGAAAACGGGTCGAAAGCTCAACATTTCTACCCATTTAAAAAACTGTTCGAGTATTTTTCGGGTCGGTGTAATCGTTTATTCGGGTCGGGTCTTGCAACTAATTTGTTCAGCCCTAATTGTATTCGAAGAATTGTAGAGAGGGAGAGATGTTATAATGACTAATACAAAGTGATCAATGAATACAATTTTATTTCAAAAATAAATAAAAATATCATTATCTCATTTTTTTTAAAATATAATTTAATACCAATATAAATCCTAAGCACGCTTCACTTTACATTCCAAAGTATATAATGCAAGCAAGCTTTTATCCACTTGGTCAAGCCGAGCATGTTATCCTCCACGTGCTTCTCTACATTGTGGTAGGAAGTTTTGGTGTCAACTAATGTAGAACCTAAGCCAATTAGGATACCAAATGGTGCAGTGTACCAAATTGGAATACAATATCGCAGATTCAGCGGACATCATACTAACATAATTTGGTTCATTACAACTCTTCCATAACAACTTAAGGGAAAGAGAATTGATAGAGATATAAAGGAATTTCACACACTCACATGACATTATGTCACGTTAATCTTTTCTTCTCCTCTCACTCTTCCCGCTGCCCACCCTCTGGCTCTCCCTCGTCAGTCCTCCATTTCCACTCCCAGATCCGCACGAAACAAGTGAGAAGTAGCGAATCCACACCCCTCACCGGCAACCCAAACCCACACCCCTTGCCGACAGCCCTCTCCGACAATGTGTGGGATGCCAGTTATCTCTCTCTCTTTCCACCTCTCTCGTTCCACATTGAATTTTTCCTAACTTTTGTGAACAATAGAACAATATAAAATAGAAGAGCTCAGTTGGGGATATTGTTGATTAACTAAAGTAGCTTTTGCTTTTACCAGGATCACAATGTCACAATGTTATGACATTGAATTCATGATGTGCAATTTCTGGAAATATATGTAAGTTTTAGAAATGCTTATTTTGAAAGGAAAAATAACATTATATTTCATCGATTGAACCCAGCTTCCATTTTTCATTAATTTTCTTGTTAAATTAAACTCTCTTGGTTAATCAAACAAATATAATTTTCTAGAATGAAATGTTCTTTAGAACATTGGTTTAAGCATTACTATCATTGTAGGATTGAAACACAATTGTAGGCATCGAGAAAGGATTATAGCTATGGTCGTTGTCTCTTGAGCTGTAAAAATTGGGAGGTATCCATTATGAATATTGTACTAAGAGACATGTATTTCTTTAATTCTTTTAAATTTTATTGCAATCTGAAATTTTATTGTTGTATCATTTTGCAGCCTGAAAATTCTTGTAAGTTTTTCAAATGTGTTCATCCCAAGATGCCCGACTCTGCAAAAATGTTGATTAAGAATGTTCAAGAAAAGGATAAGCAGTTAGCCTTTGCAACTAGGCATATCGATATATTAGTTTAGTAGAAATTGATAAAACACAAACCTAAAATGGAAATTTTGTAAATTAGATAGAAGTTAGAGATTACAAAGTATAGTATAGGTATTGTTTTGTCTTGGATATTTTTTTGTGTGTATTAGTTACGTACCTTTTACTTTGAGTTGTAATGAATGAAGCTGTTGACATTGTAACTTCTTCCACATGAAGATTGTCAATTTGGAATATAGTTATTATATATATATATAATTTATTTATATAAAGTGTATCTCAAAATGGTATATCGAAATATATTAATATTAAAATATTCCTTTCAAATGTTTCAACCAAAATGAAATTTAGAACTTTGGCGCCGGGTGTCAACCACCACCACCACAAGGTTGGTCACCTAGCACGCGAATCTATTTACTTCGGTGACCACTGGTAGGGGGAGTCTTTCCTGCACATCATTTTTCTTTATTTTTTATATATTAATTTTTATTTGAACTTAATTTTAAGTAAGAAATGTTGTTTTAACACAAGATGGTGCTAGCTAGAGAGTGATACATGTCTTCCATTAATTAAAATGAACGGAATTTATAAAGGAAGTTTTTAATTCTAAAATTGTAATAGTACATGGTTTTAGTTTTTTTTTTTTTTAAAGATGCCTAATTTCATATCCGATTAAAGATAAAAATAAAATAAAATAAATCTACTTATCATTCCAACGAAATATTTATTTTAATATTTTTAAAAAATTTTCCTATAAGTTATTGATTATTTATTCGGAACAAAATACGGATTCATATTTACTTCTCGGCCATATTGTGAAGGACGGTGCTACTCTGCCGCTCAGAGTGCACCGCTCCATTTGACCGCAAGGCAAAAGTTTTTTTTTTATTTTATTTTTCTTTTCAGATTTTTTTAATATATTTAAACATTTTTAAAAAATATAAAAATAAATATCAATACACTTAAAATCACTTCCTTAATCACTAAGTAAAAAAAAAAATTAAAAAAAAAATCTTTTTTATGACCAATAGTCTCTTTGAGGGACATGGAAAAGTAACACCCAAGCATTTTCCTATTGTGAAAGATCTTCAAAGATATTTATGCTTAATGATCCACGGAGCAACCAATATATCTTCCAAAATAAAATGCCTACCCCATACGTCCATTTCTTTCCCTCCAAAAATATCACCCGCTCGCTGCCACTTGTAATTTAATCAGCATACATATCCATAGCCTACCTGCTAAGGTTTATGGGTCTTGCTTCCGAGTTCCGATTCCTTTGAACTTGGCAGAGACATTCCAATGGAGACTCAAGTGGCGAGACGTAGAATCAACTTGATCTCAGCTCATTTTGCACCCAGTATTGATGATATTTCTCTCACCAACGTCCTCCCCATGGTATATTTTCCTTCTCTCTTCGCTACTTCCCCGTTTGAATCCCGAGAAACTGCAAGAAAATGAAAGGAAATATATGTTCCAGGATGTTGCTAGTCGGCATTTTAAATTAAAAGTAATAAATATATGTTAGTTAAAATCAGTATGTATAATCGGAAATTAGAACTTGTCTCCTGCGTATCAGGGGGTTTCGTTGTACGAAAATTTTTCCACTTGTGCCAAAGACAAAATACATATACGTGTGGTCGTTATGTGAATTTATCTGCAGTATCATTCCATTCTATTTTTTCTTTTGAATCTTCTGTACCAAGGATGACTCTCTCTCTCTCTCTCTCTGGCTTTTAAGTTTGTTGATTTCACTCTCTCGATTTACGTATTTGCCCGTTCTGTCACAGAACTGCAGTAGTAGTTTGAACTCTGTTGTCCGAAGGGGTGATAATAGGATGCATTTTGCACGGCAAGGATCAGCTTCTCAAGGTTATTTCATGCGGCAGGCTACTATTGAAGAGGTGTCTTTGCCATTTTCTCACTCACCGTTGTGTTGTTATCATTTTTCGAGTAAATGATTTGTTTGTTTTTAATTCAAATATCGCCTTAAGAAAAAGGATTCCTAACAAGTCTTGAAGCAACCTCATGAAATCATTTTCTTTTACCCGCAAAAATCTACACTGGTTGTAATGGTTATTAATATATATATATACACACACATACACACACACACACGTATCTTGCCTTTTCATGTATCAAAAAAGGAATCCTATATTTCTGACCATAAAGACCCTTAAAAAACGGCGAAAAGCATGTAACCTCATAAGCGGACAAAAAACAAAAATATCTTCCAACAAAGTTGGCAAGATACTCCACTGTCTTAGAATTCCTCAAAGTATATAGAACTGATATTTTGATTCTCAAGCACA
The DNA here is from genome assembly GCA_011037825.1 of Carya cathayensis. Taxonomy (NCBI): domain Eukaryota; kingdom Viridiplantae; phylum Streptophyta; class Magnoliopsida; order Fagales; family Juglandaceae; genus Carya; species Carya cathayensis. The sequence goes on along the minus strand of QGSO01000502.1, from coordinate 675,184 downwards.
TGGGATCCAATATATTTCCCACAAAACATCCTTTTCTTGTTCTAAGAAAATAAACTGTTACTACATAGGAAACTTTTGGGGAGCTTTCACCGTAGGAACAAGAGCTATATAAGTTTCACTTAATGAATTTAAAGACGTACTTGAGTTTAGATATTGCAGTGAAGCTCTTATAATATCATCCGCAACATCATGCCATTGAGATTGATAGAAACTTGCAGAAAAGCCCAGGACTGGAAATTGGGGCCATTTGGAATAAAGCAGTTTTGATTTCATCCTCTCAAAACTCCTGCATTAGCTCTTGGTTCATTTCTTCATTCGCACAATTTCCACCACAGCAAGACTAGCTTCCATGCCTTCAGATTCAGATGCCGTAAATAGCTTCTGAAAATAGTTGGTGAAAGCACAGCTTGCATCCTTCTCATTTTGTAAAATGTTCCCATGTTCATCTACCACCCTGGTTATCAAGTTCCTCTTCCTTCTTTGATTAGCACACATGATAAAGTTGTGTGTTTCTATCCCCATGCTTGAGCCAACTTTGTTTTGCCCTTTGCTTCCACACCAGTTCCTCCTTTTCCAGCAGATCATTAACCTCCCTTTGAAGAGTTTTTGTTTTAGACACAGAAGCCTTGTCCATGTTGTATTGCAATTGGTCCAACTCCTTTATTTTAGACGTAGTGGTATCAACCAGGCCAGGGGCCCTTTACCCTGTTCTACTTCAGTAGTTGTTCTTTACTTCGACCAAGTTTTTCCAATACCAGTGACATTGCTTCACCATGACTACCTCTATTGGACCCTATTCCCTGAATAATTGCATGACATTCCTCCAAATTCTAACAAGCTTCATATCGAAATAGTCTTCTCTTTTTAATAAAGTTATTTCCTTGAAGAGATACATAAAAGAAGACTGGATTATGATCTGAAGAGATAGAAGGTAAGGTAATACTGAGACTCTATTGACAGCAAACTTGGAACACCATTCCTGGTTGGCTAGAATTCGATCCAGTCTTTCTCGAATGAATGTTGGACTAGAATGATAACTGCACCATGTATATTTGGAGCCTGAGAAACCGATGTCACTCAATTGACAGTCCACTAACATATCCTGAAATTCTGACATTTGTTTTAGAGATCTAGAGGCCCCACCTTGTTTTTCAGCCATGTTCAAAATTTCATTAAAGTCACCACCAACCATGGTAGATGAGTGTCTTCTTTTAACATCCTTAACAAATTCCAGTCCTCCTTGTTGCATCAGGATGACCATAAAAACCAGTTAATTGCCATTCTTCTGTACTTTTACCATACCGCTGCTTTGCATGCATATGTCTTTGAGAATAACTTTGAATTTGCAAATCAAACTCATCCCACCATAACATGGCTAAACCCCCACTTCTTCCCAAACTATCAACTCCAAACCCATTCTCATATCTTAGCTTATGCTATTTCCCTTCAAGATTCTTCTTGTTTAACTTAGTCTCAATAGGGAATAAGACATCCGGCCTCTTTTCCTTTACCAAATGGCAAATTGTTTGAACTGTTCAGGGGTTGCCAAGCCCAACAGTTCCAACTTAGCAGATTCAAGGCTCTCGGCGGGGTTGACTAGCATCCTCCACCAATATTTCCATGACTGGCTGAGTTATTTCCCCTTTGTGGACATACTTTTTGATCTCTTCCTTCCATTCTCCTCAATTTTAATCTTCAAAGAACTTGACCTTTCCTTATACTGCTTCCTCTTCCGATCCTCTTTATTACTTGCGTCAAATTGCAGACCATAAAGCGTATGATCCTCGGCATGCCTCTTCCATTTTTGTATCAGAGGGGACACTTCCAATTGTAAGGATGGACTAGAAATTTGATCTGTCTTTGCACAATTTTCCTCATCTTGCTCAGTATATCCTGCACGTCAGTCATCAGGGCACAAATATCCTTATCTATTCCTGCCTCTCCACCCTTTCCACCCTATTCCAGCACACGTTGTTGTGTGACCTCATTTGTGTTGGCCATGTGTACATTTTCCTTTGCATTAAAATAACTGTCATGTCCATTACTAACCTGTCCCCCCACTTCGTTAGGACTTGGTAGTTTTCCATTTAAAACAAAGCAGAAAAACCCCCTCCATTTAAATCATACTTGTAAAACAGTTTTAAAAGGAGTTGTCTTATTAGAGCATCAGCAATTTAGCATTGGTGTAGCTAAAGTTTTAGGCAAATTTTGAATAAAATGTCACCTTTTGCCCATCCATAATAATTTATATCCCAGATTGAATTCGCCATATCACTAGCTATAATAAAAAAATATTATTATTTTTTAAAATTTTTTAATTTTTTATCTATATATTAATGTATATCTTTTATATTTTTTTTACCTAGTTTTTTATTTTACTTTTCATAATTTCTAATAATCTACACATCAAAATACATAAAACCTATCAAGAGAAGAGAGTAGAGTTTGAGTGTGAGGGAAAGAGATGAGAAAGAAAATAAAATAAATTAATCAATTAGAGGGTGAATAGTAACCATACATATTTGGAGATTTACTGTAGCATTTAATGCAAATGCAAACCATTTGCCTCTTCCAATGTATACCATTTTAAGGGATTATTAACCAAATTTTAGATTGCAAAGGCATTTGACTAAGCCAATACCAATGCTCTTATTATTCAAGAAACCAATCTGCATTGTTCACATTGGAGAGTGTAGCCAATGTAGCTCATTTAACAGTCTTAAGAGAAGTACTAGAATGATGAACATGGTAGAGTGGTGGCCATGGAAGAGTATAGAGTGGCGCATGGAAGGTGGAAAGGAGCCAAAATTAAAAAAACAAAGGAAAAAAAAAAAAGAAGTAAAAAGGAAGGAAAGAGAGAGGAGGGCTCAAGGAGGAGGAAAGAGAGAGTAGGAAGGGGAACCAGGGAGGGACTAATAAATGGGTATGGAGCTAAAGGGCCTGATGTGTGAGAACCATAAGATCTATATTATGGGATGTATGGAGGTTGAAGAAGAGGGTAGATGGGCGCGTAAAGGTGGGAGGTTCAAAAACCATAGATCTAATTTCTAACAAACAAGGAAGAGTGGGAAACAAATGGGGAAAACAATGAGAAGGGAAGGAAAAAGGGGAGGAGGGGATTGAGGCTGAGAAAGGGGGATGAGAGGGTCATCCCTCTTCCCTGAGTGCCAGCAAGGAAGGGGAGTATGTTTCTCACAGGGGAGGACGACCTCGTTTGGGGGTGTATACTCCTAAAAGAAAATATATACCCCTTAAATTATCTCCAAATGAGATTATGAGATTCAAGGGGCAAAATGTAGAATAAACATTACCGCATCTCATTTTTTACCAATTGATGATATTTCTTACTAAAAATTTAAATGAAAAGTTTTGAAATAGAGTGAAAAGTTATAAGAAATATTCTTGTTATGTTCAGCAACATCCATTCAAGCAATAGTCTATCGATATACACTTGTCAATTATTTTTCTATTTATTTTTGTTATCCCAACTTTTAATTACACTGACTTGATGTATGCATTTGTCTTCCTTGTCTCAGAGGAGTCACAACTGCGATAGCATTTTAGACTCTGTGATCCGAAGGTGTGATAATAGGATGCATTTCGCAAGACAAGGATCTGGTTCTCAAGGTTATTTCATGAGGCAGGCTACCATTGAAGAGGTGTTTCCAAATTTCTTACGCTCCATTTTGTTGTATAAACTTTCGAAGACCTGAGTTGTGTTTTTGTTACGTTTTTCCAGGTCACTTCAGCACAGTCTGATGTGCCTCACAAATCCTCTGGATATGAGGGCTCTTATAATATTTTTGAAGCACCATTATTTTCTGGACCCAAGAAGAAAGAACCGAATTTGGCACACACTGGCGAACCTATGGTGCAAGGTTGCATATTGACCATGCCTGAGCCTCCTAAGTTTTCTAGACTAAGTGGAAGAAAGAAGTTGCATGATGAGAAGAGAACACACTCTTCTGAGTCTGAGGGTTAGTAGCTATGGATCTCTTACTGCTTTAGCATTTAATAGCATTAGAATTTTCCACTTTCCTGGGTGTCTACTTTTTGTTTATTTAAATTGAATGTACCATTGACTTGTAAATATATATGCAGTGGAGACATGGTTGTTTACTGCTTGTTCTTTTTTTTTTTTTGTTTTTGATAAGTAATAAACTTTATTGAAATGAATGAAACTAGGCGGAGTCCATGTACACAGGAAGTATACAAGATGAGACACCTAATTACATTCTAGAAAGCTGAAGAGAAAAAAAAAAAACCCATGAACACTCTCTCCCTTTAATACAATAGCAGAAAACCACTGAAAAAGAGAAGACACAAAGAAATTCCATATATCCCCCACTGCTCTTTCGCTGTTGTTAAAACATCTGTCATTCCTTTCTGTTCAAGCACACCACAATAAGCACAATGGTATCATCCTCCAAGCCGCATCCAATTGAGAGCTATTATGATTTCTGTTCCAGCAGGCTAAAACCTCCACCACCCTCTTAGGGATAACCCAACTCAGCCCTACCCTACCAAGAATACCAATCCATAACTCCCTAGCCACCTCACAATGAAGAAAAAGATGATCAATTGATTTACCATCCTTTTTACACATGAAACACCATTCCATAATAATCATACCACGCTTTCTCAAATCGTCAAAATCTTCCCTAGTGCAGCAGTCCAAGTGAAAAATGCAACTTTAGACGGCACACAAACCTTCCAAATGCTCTTCCACAGAAAAAAGGCTTGCTGTTGAGCAGACAACACCTTCTAAAATGACTTAGAAAATTTATTACTCCCCGAGTGTTTCCACAGCAACTGATCTCTCCCATTTGCATCTATCTTTACAGAATACAAAAAACTCAAAAAACCTGCAATCTCATCAAGTTCCCAATCCTATGCATTTCAAGTGCAAATAACATTCCAATGTACAGCCCCATCGACACGACATGACACCTCTGAAACAGCAACCTGCTGATTACCAACCAAACTGAAAACTACAGGAAAAACAGCATTAAGAGGTCTCTCACTACACCACTCATCAAACTAGAACCGGATTCTATCACCAACTCTAACTTCAAACTTGATATGTTTTTCAAAAATGTTCCACCCCTTTCTAATATATTTACAAAGGCAAACACCATAAGACCCCCTACCTTCCTTAGAACACCATCTCCTCCACTCACACCCATATTTCCAGTCAATCACCTCTCTCCATAAAGCATCTCCTTCCTTATGATACCTCCACAACCACTTCCCTAATAATGCCTTACTAAAAAGATTCAAATCTCTCACCCCCAAGCCACCATTCACTAAAGGAAAAATCACCCTATTCCAATTCACAAGATGAAACTTATTCTCCTCCCCTAAACCACCCCATAAAAAAGCTTTAAATAATTTTTCAATCCGATTAGCCACTCCCACCGGCAATGGAAATAAAGAAAGATAATATGTGGGAAGATTGGAAAGGGTGCTTTTGATAAGAGTTAACCTCCCCCCTTTTGATTAGTAAAGCCGCTTCCAACCCGACAATCTTTTCTCAACTTTCTCAATTACCACATCCCAAATCCTCCTAGCTTTAAAGGATGCCCCCAAGAGAAGCCCAAGATATCTCAGCGGAAGAGAAGCAACTTTACAACCCAACAAATCTGCAAGAGAGTTGACATTCCTCACCTCACCCACCGGTACCAATTCCGACTTTCCCAAGTTCACCTTGAGGCCCGAAACAGCTTCAAAACACAACAGAACAGCTCTTAAAGCTTGAATATGACACGCATCAGCATCACAAAAAATAAGAGTATCATCCGCAAAAAGTAAGTGAGAAATTGAAATAACACCATTACTATTATTTCCCACCAAAAAACCACCAAGAAAACCCCCCCTCACAGCAGCCTCCACCATTCTACTCAAAGCCTCCATAACAATAACAAAAAGAAAAGGAGATAACGGATCCCCTCGTCTCAAACCCCGCGAAGACTTAAAAAAATCACAAGAGATGCCATTCACTAAAACAGAAAACCAGGCAGTTGTAAATTTGAGCAGGCTGGAAATTGGTACGATCAATTTTCAGATGAGGTCTTTGGTCCTCATTCCTATATAGCTAGCTTCACCATGAGTCAATGACCTAAAATTTTCTTATTTCTTAGAGATACTTTATTTTTAATATAAAATAAGGTGATACCTGTTCTTATTTACAAAAGAGGAGGGGTATTTGCCACTGCAGAACTAGGGGCAAAGTATTGGTCGAGAGATGGTGGTGCTTCTCCTCCAGGTAGAAGATGCTACCTGTTTTGCCAAGTCTTGCACTATAATGTTTGCACTACGTGGAAATTGGCATATATTCCATCGATGATTTGGTGAACACTCATTCTGATCAGCTGAATGATTGGGAGGATCTGCCAGTCACAATTGTGGAAGGGGTTGGCTAGTGTTTTGAAGATGATATCTTAGTCACCATCAAGGATAACTTTTTGTAGTTACAACTTTTGTGCTTCGAAAGCTACCAGGAGCACTGCAATTGGTTCACTAGTGGTTGCATTAGTGGTTATGATGCGACAAGTGCAATGATGGAATATGGTTCCAGAAGAGTTGCGGCAGAATGCAACTGAAATTAAGTGGTCCTTCCTATTTAGTTTTCTTTTGCCTTTTTAAAGCTTGATTGCTTCTTCTAACATGAAATAACCGTCAAGTAGAATTTGAAGAACAGATAGGGATTGTTAAGATATAATCAAATAACTAAATTTACTTCTTTTCATTAGCTTAAGCTTTTGGGATAAGTGGTGACTTAAAAAGGATGTGGTTTCTCTTTTTTATCAATTTCAATTGGAGTGCATGATTCTTTACACTAGCCGTACCAGTGGATTTTTTATCTTTTCTTTTTCATGCAGGAATTGAGTGGTCTCCCAGGATGGACATTGCAGAATCAGGACGCAATTATGTTATGATGGTAGAAATTCCCGGCGTCAATACCAATGACATAAGAGTGGAGGTTGATGACCAAATGTAAGATGTATTCTCTTCTTTATAGGATAATGGTGATGTTAAAGTATCAGTTGGCTCAAATTCTGACACTAGCAAAGAATGGTGAATGTGATCATTTATGTAATACTGCCCTGTTTGCACGCTCCTGAATTGTTTGGCCAAGTCAAGTCTGTGACCAACATCTCAATCTGGAATTTGAAGATTTGGAATTGATCTAATAAGAAGAATACAACTTAATGACAGGTTAGCTGTAAGGGGTATACGGTCAACCCAGGACTGGGAAGTGGCAGGTTGTTCAAAGGGCTCAATCTCCTCATACCACAAAAGAGAAATTTCACGTGGACCATACCAGGTCATTTGGCCGCTTCCTGCTAATGTCAACAAAGAAGGCATCTCAGCTGAGTTTTTGTAAGTCATAGCTTTATATCCATGCATTTGTTCAACTCAAAGGATGGACTGCAGAGATTATGCTTAGCTGCAAAATTATACATTTGCTCTCTATGGCATTGCATATCTTCAAACACATTTGGCACATGGGAAATACGATGAGAAAAATGTTTTGCTTTGTAAATCAGTATTTATATTATAAATGAATGGAGTGTGATCCTTTTAACTTATGTATATATATATATATCACCTTTTCACTCGGAATCCTTATATATTACTATAGTGAAAAGTTTTTTAAATATTTAGATCATTAATTTTAATTTGATATTTAACTATAAAAAGGTTACATTCTTTAAATGTGTTAACAGGGGCTGCTTGTAATTGGATTGAACATTAACCCTGTATTGTCAAAGAGCATATCTAGAACTACATGCATAAAGAGAATAGCTATGACAATGATCAAGGTATTTTGGGTGATTTGATACCAATTAATAAAAGGGTAGGGCTTTTATTAGTGTGGAAGATATTTCAAGGAGTTGACTATTATGTTAGTCTTCTAGATCCAACCACACAAGACCTGATTTTTGACAAAATAAAAAATTCGTGGTTATCTTTATGAAGAGAATATTTATTGTCCATATAAGGCCAAGATATTGAATTTACAGTACACAGCATACAAATAATTAAACTGATAGGCAGAAGAAATTGTATTAAGGGAGAAGTAGGCAATGAGATGTTGTTCTAATGTGGTTTGTATAGTTTCTCCCGTGTGTTTATCTTGCTGAATTACTCAAAGAATTCAGTTGCCAAAGCTATCAGCATGCGGGGAGTTCTTAATTATTCTAGTCCCCGGTTGGATAGAAGGGCACCCGCTCCCTTCACCAGTATTCTAAGTTCTTGACTCAATTGATGAATAATAGTTTGACCTATTAATCTTCCATTAGAATCTTAAGCTGGAAACTTCTGAATGGGTAAATGTTCCTAGCCAAATTTCATCTTAATAAAATGTACTAAAGTCAGTTTATGATGCTAACAAAAAAAAGTCAGTTTATAATGCTCCTAATATATATAAGCTTAAACTGTTTGTATGAATTTCATATGTTGGCCACAGAAATTTATAAAGCTACTAGTTTCCTTTGTCTTCATTTACGACTTCATGAATGTGATGCACTATAGAAAATAACATATATCATTTAGCATCTAGGCTAACATAACTAATTATTTTAGTTTTCTACCAGCAGTTTTAACTATAATTGTTTGAACAAGATGTGGCTTAAGTGTGGCGAGTGCTACAATAATGAAAATAAGAATCAAGTTCCTTGAATAGTCCTCTCTCCTAATATTCTCCTTCCTATCCCTCCTCGATGTGGTCCCCTCTGTCTCTAGTTGTCTCTTCCGTTTATTTTTCAAGTTTATTTTCCCCCTTTTCAACAGAAGTCCAAGACCATATCTACCTGCACCAGCACCATGTGCCACACCAAAGACTTTACCATGACAACCTCAATGGCCACCCTTATTTTCAGACTCACTCTCCTCTGTTTGTGAGACATGCATGAATCTCACGTGCTGTACATGTCACCATACATTATGGGTCTTCGACTTCCAGCCTTCTCTCTTTTATAAGGAGTCTATAATATTCAGTGCTCCAACTACCAAAGCTGTAGGAGTCGAGATCTTGGACAATTACCATAGTCCAGTTAGATACAGCACCCCCTTTCTGGCTCAGCCTTCTGGTGGCTGCAGTAGATGTTTGGTAGTCCTCTCAACGAACTTTTCACAAAAATCTCCACAACGGTGGTCTTTATCTTAGTGAATATAGCCTTTTTATTGGTCAATATAGAAGTCTATTGACCAAGAAATCATTGTGTTCAAACCACTCCATTGGTTCCCCTTCCATATATCGTTTTTTTGTTTTTTGTTTTCCACTGTTTCGTAGAAGCTTTGGTATGATTTTAGGGCTGTTGATTGTATATTCAAGAATCTTGCGTACAAAAAAATAAATAAAATAAATAAAAAAAAAAACAAAAAAAACAAAAAAACAAAAAAGAACATCATGCCGCATTTGTAATATTTTTGACTTTATGTGAGCTTGTTATTTCTAGTTTGATATGCAAATAAGTAAATAGGGGATGCCAGGGTTCGATCATCCACATGCATACTTGACACTAAACCGATATTTGCGTCGGTGCGATCCTTGAATCTATAAGATTTACTGTGCTTTCCAGCCTAGTCAATGCACTCCCATTTTAGACAAAGTATATTCTTGGGTCAGGTGTAAAAACTAGCTAGGAGCAAGGATTTCCCATGTCAGTAAATAAAAAAGTAAATAAAGGATTGGCAGTGTGTTGTAATTCAGAATGGGTACTATTTTGACATATTATTTCGCACACAAGGTGCTAATCTTCATGATTTTGTTTGCTGCAGGAATGGATTTCTACAGATTGTTATTCCTAAGCCATGAGATGATTGTTGGAAAGAAGGATGCATTCTATGAGTATACAAATACTTGGTTTGTAAGCTATCCATGTTCATTGTCTTGAACATATGTGTTGTATACATGTAAGCATTTCAACTCTCATAGTGTCGTTTAAGTATTTAATCATTGAAAAACAGGAGGGATGTCGTGTATTACGCACCAACAAAATTCTACTTATGGAACTTTCATCTTACCGCTCTTATTTTTCCCTACAAATTGAGTTTCACCGTACCATTGAAAATTGTCTTAGACATGTAAGAAAATGCACGGATTGGTCAAGTTTTGATAATACTCGTGAGTGACAGCGTTGATGCATTTTTTTTTATGTGGTTAGAGCCCAACAATACAGTTAAATGGCCCACGATGATGGCTTGTGTGTTGATACAGATGTTCATCTGTGAAATAAAAATAAATAAAATTATTAAGTGTATAAAATATAAATAAGGGGAGAGAGAAAGAGAGAAACGTAGATTTACATGGTTGGATTTACATGGTTGGGCATAAAGTTTGGATAATGGGTCGTTTGAGGACAAAATTCTCTATGTTTAGTGATTTTACAGTTTCTTATTGCTTCCCATAACTCTCAATACAATAGAATAAATAAGGTTAAAGAGAGGTTGAAGAAGATACTTTCCTTCTTGGTAACAGCAGCTGTTAATGTAAGAAATGATGATGCTGCATAAACTTCAAGTAAACAAAAGGGAAATCACGTTGGTACCAACCTTTGGGCAAAACAAAGTAACCATGATTCATCGTAAACAACATCGAAAACCCAGTGACCAAATCATACAATAAAGTAACCATCAACATAAGATATCCTTTACCGGACCTAGGCCCAAATCAACACTTGAAATCACTTAACCGACCATATTCTTTTATTAATGTATGCACTACGGTTCCCCTATAGGCTAGTTGTACACTCACCCTGTCTTCCTTCGCCACATTGCTAGTAATGACATCACGTAGGACTTTGTAACAAACGAAATCCAATTTCGCGCATGGCATGGTCATGGCTAAGTGTCCTCTAACCTCCATCAGCATAATGGAAACAACATCAATTGGAGAACGTTACCATTTCACCTGATCTTGTTGTCATCCAACGACAATCCAAGGGACATGACTCAATTCTTAGACACTCCTGAATAGCTAGAGAAACTCTATTAAGATAATGTCACATCTTGGCTTGAGGTCATAATCCACTCACACACCCAGAACTCTCCTTAATACCAAAAGGTAAGAACTTTGAAAGAGTACATCAAAGTAATTAATAATTCTTAATAAGAAAACATGCACGTGGGAAAAATCATGAGAAATTCATAGACATTATGTAATGACTTGACATAAATTCGATAAAGGAATTTCTTTGTGCAATCCACTTGGAATAAGAATAGTAAGAGCCCAACACTCAAGCTGGGCTTGCGAGAATGAGATCTAGTTTCATCCATGTGATACGTTATGGAAAACATAACTTGGGCCTATTGTTATTGAAGGCCTTAGACTTATTTATTTCATTAAAATAACTTATTTCATTAGTTATAGGAATTAGTTTAGACTAAACGGGCTAGAGGATACTTGGCCCACATATGTTTTATTTTGTTGAATTAAGGTTTCAAGAGACTAAGTTACTATTGCGCAACTCTATTCACTGAGGGTATTTTCGAAAATGTTTGGTTTTATTTTAGCCTATGGTGAGGGTTTAGTTTAAATACTTCTTGTTGCCTCATTTTAAACAAATATGAATGTTTTTGACATTTGATGAATTTTATTAATTGTAAGTTGAGTTTATCTCCTCTTATTCTTGATTGAACTTTTGAACTTATTAAAGGTAAATCATAATTTTTGTGGCATTCTTCCTTTGTAATATGAGTTCTTGAGACAGGTTTTTTAACGTGTCTAGATTTTAATATAATATAGGTTCTTGACACGAGTTCCTTAACAGTTCTAGATTCTTCCATCCATTGACTTGATTTTGGCTTTCTTGGGTGAGTTTTCAAATTGACTGTAGGTTCAAAGGATTCCAATTCTGCGGGTTCACATATCCTGATTGTATTGGTTTAGAGTACACGGCTTGGACATGCCTCTTGTAACTATGATCTGTACTAATACTTAGCATTATCTTACTTAAGCTAATGTTTAATCTAATAAATGAGATCAAAATTAGGTTTCTAGAAAATTTCCTTAAAAATGCTAATGGCCAATTGTCATCATAAGTTGTTGACTTGATCCTTGTTTTGGTCGTCATCAAATTCTGAAATTGTCCTTTTGGGTTTTCTGAAATAAACATCTTGATAGCCAAGTATTCTTTTAGGTGCCACCTTGAAAGTTTGTATGGTCCAAGGTGTTGAATTCCTAAGGTTAAGGGTGTGGTGCAAGTTTCTTTTAACTTGGTCTTCAAGTTGGGCAACTTCAGCCCTAAGTTTGGTATGTTGGGCTAGGCTTGGGTTTGAGCTTTCCTTATTAGGCCTCAGCCTACTTGGGTTGGACTTAGGTTTGGGCCTTTAATTAGTCCTTGGTCCATTCGGTTTGGGCCTAGCCTGTGAGCTTCTAGTTGGGCCTTGGCCCATTCAAATTTGGGCCTAAACTTGGGCTTTACCTTGGGCCCATTATAAGATTTGTCTTTAAGAGTTGGATCCTCTACCTTGTTATGGTTTAAGCCCATTTTCCTTCTAACTAAGATTCTCAAGATGTTATGGGTTTGGGCCGTTTGGCCCTTAAACCCACAAAGATAATAATTCTTTTAATATTGTCCATTCTCCTCTACCCTTATGGTTCTCTAGATAGGCTTTTGGTGGAGTGTTAGAATATAACTAGAAATTTTGTTTTATTATGTTATCTATACATTAAATGGTTTAGTTTAATATATTTATCTTATGTATTATTTTTTAATATATAAATTTAAGTTAATTTATTTTATAAAAAGCTATATCATAATAATTTTGTAATCAAAATTATTTGGTTGAATAATAAAATTGTTAGAATTTTAAGATTTTTTTTATATTAATCAAAAGATAAGAATTAAATTATCAAAAAGAACGATTTCAAGCTCGAGCTACTAGAGCTAGAGTCGTTTGTTAATTTTTAGTCGAGTTTGAGCCAAATTCAAACAACATTAATGGTTAATGAGATGAGTTCGAACAAGTATATTTGAGTCTTGAATTTGAACTAGTAAACATGCTAAATTATTTGGTTGAATAATAAAATTGTTAGAATTTTAAGATTTTTTTTATATTAATCAAAAGATAAGAATTAAATTATAAAAAAGAACGATTTCAAGCTCGAGCTACTAGAGCTAGAGTCATTTGTTAATTTTTAGTCGAGTTTGAGCCAAATTCAAACAACATTAATGGTTAATGAGATGAGTTCGAACAAGTATATTTGAGTCTTGAATTTGAACTAGTAAACATGCTAATCTAGTCTGTAATCCGTTATGAAATTTCTCTATCCTTATACTTTCTGAAGAGATAAGATGAGGGGCAAATCACCTTAACTCCATAAATTTAGCAGCGTACTGTTCTACCTTCATATTACTCTGAACCACGTTAACGAAGTTCTACGACTTATGTTGCCTTACTATAGCTAGAAATCTTGATCATCAAATTCCCTTTTAAATCTCTCCTGCATGATCATTTCCATGTCTCCTAGTTCCATGGTGAGGCCTCTTGGTACCCCCACCACAATGTCATCTCTCCTTGAAGTAAATAACTTGCATACAATGCCTACTGCCACTATATACAGTGCTTTTCCATGTAACGTATACAACTTACCAAAAATCACTAGCAATATAGTCTTGCATGATCTCTTAGTGTGTAGTGGTGTCAAACGAAGCCACTGAATCCAAAAACCAATCATCAACCGAACTATGAATCCCAACAAGTAGAGCATTTTGTACTTCTTTAGATACAAAATTCATTGTGTCATCCTCAGTCTTCTTTAGATTTTTCCTGTCTCTTTTGAAGTGGCTTGTCTTGCCACAATTCGAAGAAGTGATGTGATGTCCAAATCTTGACTTCTTTTGCCCTTGTTCTTGGATTTTGACCTATCATGTCTCTTGCCCTGAGTGTCAACGTTCAAAGCAGACTCGAATATAAGATCTCGCCAGAATCTCTTTTGCACACTTCCTTAGTAAAAATCAGATTTTGGATATCGTCTTATTTCAATTTCATCTTACCAGCAGAATTACTCACAACAATTCTCATGATCTCGCAACTATTCGAGAATGACACCAACAGGATCAATACCTAAATCACATAATCAAACTCAATTTCAACTAACATCATTTGATTTGTGATATAATTAAACTTATTTAGATGTTGGGAAATAAACGTACCTTATGCCATCTTTAGATTGAATAGTTTCTTGTTATTCATTGATGACTACTCATATATCCTAGATAAGGCCACCATAAGATTTGTTGTGGTCTTTTTCTTGATAATTTTGTGTGCAAATAATCTTAATAAGGTTAGCCAAATAACCCCTAGTACATGTCGATCTAATAGGTTCCAATCAGCATCTTCCATGCTATCCGACTTCTTCCCCAACAAAGGAAGATGGAGTCTCTTATCATAGAGATAATCATCTATCTACATCATCTAGTACCTGAAGTCTGTGCTGTCAAACTTCTCGATTCTAGCCTTCACTTCTTTTCTTGCCATCGTTCTCCCTTATACCTTAATATTGGCTCTTGATGCCAATTGTTGCAAAAAATGATAACAGAAAAGTAAAGACAAGTGTAAGAATCAATCACACATGACACAAAGTTTTACATGGTTCGGCAAAATGTTACATCTACGAAGCTGTAAAGGTTTTTATTAAGAGAAAAGGTGAAATACACTGTAGCAATATGATTTATCTCTCACACACACACATTGTCTCTCTAGGGCCGCCTCTCTATTTTTCTATGTTATGTACCTTTCCATTGTTCCACACACCGCACAACATATAAACATTTAGAAGAACAATTATGGGGTTATTTGTTTAAGAGGAGTGTTGAATGAGCCTCGTTCAAGAAAACTATCAAGTTCGCTCAAGTGACATGTCGTACAAACATCAAGCAAATTTTCTATATGCCATTTCTCGAGTCACAAACTAAGCTTCACAAACCCAACACATGATACATGGTAATATTAAATGAGCAACAAATATTGTAGACCCATTTTTTGTGTATTTCTTCCTACTTGAGGCTCTCAATTTTGGGCAAGAACTAAAGAAGATCATCCTAAGGCGGTGGCAACATTGATCATTTATTGGCATTGCCATAAACTTCTTTCTATTGACCAACCACCGCCCTTGATGGGTGTTTTAGCATGAATCTATGATGCTAGAAGTCGTAAATTCTCCATAGTCTATTAGGTTCTTGCATTCCCAAAAAATAAAAATAAAAATAAAAAACAGCTTTTTTAATACCTTGGAAAGAATTTCTCACCTATAAATCTCTATAAACCTTCATAAATAGAATATCTATATATATATATATATGCCAATATCATCATGTTACAATATTACGGACTATTAATTTATTTATATTAACATGGACACCAAATTATCACGGATACAACACTTGATATTAAATCGTCATGAATACTTGTATCTCTTGATCAAGAGACACAAGTATTCATGATCTTTGTTTACCACCCATGATAATATGTGAAATGAACCATCTTATGCGTGCACGTAGCTAGGCCACCACACTAAATATCTATGTATCGTTGGAAAAAAAAAAAAAAAAAACAAATAGAGGGATAGATCATCAGATCGATCAATTATGGATAACAACTAAAAGTATCGAAAAGGAAATGTGTTAATCCTAAAAGTGACTATCGCCTTTAGTGGTTGGGTGACCCTGACAAAATCAAATGAAAATTTATATAAAAAAGAAACGCATGGGAGAGCCATGCATCTTGGAGGTACGTCCTAGCACCTAGCATATATAAAAGGGTTAGGTGTAAGAAGATAATTTCTCATTTTCATGTCATGCTATCATGAACCTATTGCTTGCTATCAATGATATATGAGTTAAAATACACAAGGCAAGTTGATTTCGTTGATCTCATTGAATCGTACATCTCGTAGGGTATCCGTGTCATTCGGAGGTGGTGAAGATCAAGATTATAATGAGCATCATCTCTTTCTCTAATGTCATTCGGAGGGGCATTAATATGCGTTGGGTCCATACGTGTCGGAAAGAAACCATCCAACCGCAGGAGTTGGAAAGAATCCATCAGTTGGATAATATAGTTCACGCACAGCTTGAAATTAAGGAATAACTTACAATACTCATCTAATCACAATTTGTAAAGTATGTCTTAACTTGCAGCACTAGGACGTACTAGATCATCATCATCATAATTTCATTTGAAAGATGGAGGATTATATGTACGGGTATTTCTGAGATGTTTAGGCCAGAGTAGTAGTACTGATCACAATATTGCTTTCTCTATGCTAAGGCGTTGGGAGATCATTTAGTAATTATTTGCTCTCTATTTTTTTTTTTTTTTTATCATTTTGAAAAAAATGGATAATGATTATTGGATTCAGACCATCTACAGTTCTCCTATATAAACTCTAGAGACTAAAATGGGAGAAAAATAGACATAATTTAGGCTCTTCAGCATTAATTTATAACTTCAAGTACTAAACTTTTCAGATAACATTAAATGTTTAATAAATATTATAAAATCTACTTCATATGTCTCTCACTTTCACTCTATGTCTTAAAGCTCGGATAAAAACTCTAGAAGATCCGAACTCTAGAATATTAATAATGCCCTAGGCCTTTGGACAGTTTTCACTTGTTAATCATATTTAACATCCACTGAAGAAGAGCTATAAGTTGAATGAGAAATGATATTTGCAGTCGTAGTTATACAAGTGCCGTGCAGTCTTTTTGAAAAGAGTGTATATAGTATTATTCTTGTAAAATAATTTCCACCAAAAATTATTAGTGAAGGACACGTGATATAGTATTCACTACTGTATATATAATTAACACCCATTTCCTCTATAAATTAATTCAGAATCACATTCATTGTGAGTTTCACCGACTCTCTCTCTCTCTCTCTCTCTCTCTCATGGGTGCTTCTTATTTTGTTGGAGCACTGCTACTCATATCTCTCTTGCACCTAGGGAATTGTGGGTGTGACTTTTACAAAGGAAGCTGGGTTCGGGATGAGTCATATCCTCTTTATGATTCATCGAGCTGTACATTCATGGAGAAGGAGTTCAATTGCCAAAATAATGGGCGTCCAGACAGAGAATATCTCAAATATAGATGGCAGCCTACTGGCTGCAACTTACCGAGGTAATTACCTCTCTTTTGCTCTGTATCCTTTCTTTTGTAGGCTACATGCATGCTTGATTGCTTAGCTAATTGCTGCTTTTCTATCCACTTTCATCGGATGATTTTGTACGTTCCAGATGTTTTCTAATTTTCTTGCTTATTTAAGATCGAGTTTCTGGATTGTTTCACACTTTTCTCGGATGCATGAAGCTGGTCGAGAAACATTCCAGCTTTCTGCAACGCATAACTATGATTTTTGCTATGCAACACTAATTCAGAACAAATAAGTGTTGGGCAATAATATTGTTATGCATCTATACGTTGATTTAGAAGCTAATATAATATATATAAATATATATATGTTGAAGCGATTAATTTCTGGCTGACCGAAGGCCAAAGTACTGTGCTCATCCATAAATTAACAGATCAAGCACATAAAATATAAATAAAGAGAGAAACATAGATTTAAATTATTTGATATAAAGATCTATGTCCAAGGGTTGTTGAGGATAGAATCCACTTGAATGGCTAGAGGTCATTGTATTTTATGTTAAACCACGTAAATCTCTATCTCAATCTCTTTATTTAATAAGTTTGACATACTTTATTTATCATTTATGCTATGGAGGAGTATTCAAACACCATATCAACGTCCTAGTCACCATCATGGGCCATTCGATTGTATTATTTGGCTCCGGCCACATTGAACAAATTAATGCATCAACATATATATATATATAATTCTATCTTAATTAGCTCTTATCCTCACAAATAATTAGCTGTGAAACAAGAAAGAAAGAAAGAAATAAGACAAAAAAAAAAAAAAAAAGGTTCACATGCAATTGAATTTGTTGATGTAGATTCAATGGTCGAGAGTTGTTGAAGAGGCTGAGAGGGAAGAGCATAATCTTTGTGGGGGACTCGTTGAGCATGAACCAATGGATGTCACTCAATTGCATGCTTCATACAGCTGTACCAGAGGCTAACTACACCTTACTCATGAGGACTTCTGGATCAGATATCTCCACATTCACTTTCCCGGTTAGATCAATATTTAATTATCATTTTCTAACCTCTTCTCGCTTTAACTACATCTATAGAAATATATTTCCGTGGGTGCAATTTTTGAAGCCAACCATGCCTAGTTTGGCCACAAATTAATGCACATTAAAAAATAATAATAATAATTAATAAATAAATAAATAAATAAAAACATGCCTAGTTTGGCCACACACGCACATAATAAAAAAAATTGTATAATTTATGGCTTATTAGTTGCGGTAAATTTGTGATCGACGAAAATAACAAAATAGCACATAAACGACAACGTTTCACCATCCGATTGCAAAAGCAAAAACAACAGTACCTTTTGTGGCAGTTTTTAGACCACCGTTAAAATCATGCGTCATAATATTGTAACAAAATTCTCATTAATATCGATTCTATTGCAGCGCCATCTTAGTCGCTGCCAAAAACCATATATGTTGTAGCGATATTAGCTCCTGTATAATTCAATATAACAGGTAAGAATAGTTAATTGTTTTGTGCCAAAATGCAGAGGTTAGCTTAAAAAATGTTAAAATAGTTTTAAAAGTTTTTAATAGAAAAATTAGGTTTTTTGAATATTAGATATTAAAATATTTTTTAATCTCAAATAATATAAAAAGTACGTTTAAGGATAAGTATCATTTTGATATTTTTCCTCAAACGTGCTTTTTCAGATAATCCAAAATGTAGTTCCAATTTTAAAAATTCTATCAATGGACAAAAATATCCATATAACTTTCATATAATTACAACTTTCAAACTTTTAAAGATATATTCATAATTTTTTTTAAAAAATATCAAATGATCATCATTTCTACCTCTAAAAGCACATTTTAATTTGTTTCCAAATAAATGTAATATGTTTGAAAATGTTTTAAACACAAGGTTACCAAACAGTAAATAATGAAATTACTTTTTAATAGTAGAACTTATTATTTAAACTATAAGTTATAAATTCTAAAATTATAATTTATATTTATCACTTTGCAATCCCAGGATAAAGTTATAGTGATTGTAACCTTTTTGTTAATTATATATATATTAATATATGTCTAGATTCGTTGCTTTGGAATGGGTGGCGAATTAGATATATATGTATATATATATATATATATATGTTTTGGGCATATCAGTACAGCTTGTTGGCCATAATGCGAGAATTATGTATAGGATGTTTAATAAGTTAAGGAGAATAAAAGAAAACAATATGTGGAAATTCTAAATTTGATAGTAATCATGAATTAAATATTTACTTCCTTTATAAAAGGAGAGTCGCACGGGTACTACTCTGTTTCTCTATGCATGTGAATAAACCCGTAGGTAGGTTTGCATAGCAGCATTACAAGTTTTATGAAATCAATTTTAAAAATCTGAGCAAGTGAAAATATTAGGAAAAGAGTGCACGCCTCCAGCAATATATCATGATTTATTCGAGTATTACAAAGAAATCAGGAATGAAAATTCATTTCGATTCTGAAATAATTCTAATAGCCTATTTATTATTCAGCTTCATTAACCGGCCTCATATACTAATACACATGCTTTAAATAATGTGGGACCGGACTGGACTGAAAACTTGTTTGGTCGGTGTCGGTCCTCCATTTGTGGGACCGAACAGATTTCAATCCAGTGTTGGAATATGATTTTTTTACCTCCAACCGGACTAGACCCGTACATAATGAATTATAAATATTTTTTTTATTTATCAATTTTGATAATTTGAACCACTTTTTTAGATTATTTTTAAGTAAAAAATTATGCAAATAAAGTTAAATACTTATATTATTCAAAATTATAAATATTGTAGACTTTTTTTAATACTTATGGATAGAAAATATATATTACAGTTCTTTTTGTAGTAATGAATTTTTTGTATTATTGGACTTCCATTTGAAATTGGCCTAAACCGATATCGACCAACCGGACCAATCCACTGGTACAATCCGGAAAAATAATATTCATAAGTCTCATACACCACATATTAATATTTTTATTATTTTTTTAATTTTTTTCTTTTACTAAATATGTAGTATATGGATCATAAGTAAAAGAATTCAATTATTTTAAGAAAAATTAAAACAAAACAAAAATTTTAAAAATTTTCAAAAAATAAAAGAAAGTGTGGTGTGTGGAGCTTATGAATAGCATAGCTCATATATATGAAATCAAGTAATAACTGATCATCAGGTGTGTGCTTCGTTTGATGTTGCTGATCTCTCCCGCTTGCTCTTTAAGAAATTCCAGGCCAATCTTAAATTATCTTCTTAGAGAATATATCTTTACTTTGATAAAGGTCGCCAAACCGTTTCGACGTTAACAAAAAAATAACAATGAAAAATAGAAATAAAAAATAAAATAAAATAAAATAATAAAACTAGTGATTTTAATGGGTGATTTGGAAAAGGCGAAGTGGTATCCCTAATTTTTATTATTTATTTTATTTTTTTGATGTGACACTATAACGTGGTGTAACGCGATTTATTAAAAAATTTAAAATATATATATAGAGTTTAATTTATAGTTTTTATCTTTTTGTATTTTAGAATATCATTTTACTTTAAATATATATTTATAAAAATTTTTAATAACCGCGTTAAGGAGAACAAGTGCCAAGAATTCAGCATCAAATATATATATGACGTACTACAATTTCACAGGAATACAATGTTTTTTTGAAAGGAACATGTATATTCTCATTACACAGGAATACAATGTTAAGCTGACGCTTTACCGCCGCGCATTTCTAGTCGATGTTGTACGGAAAAGCATTGGGTGGGTTCTTAAACTGGACTCGGTCGATGAAGGCGCCAAGGTATGGACTGGAAACGACGTACTGATTTTCAATTCATGGCATTGGTGGACTCACACAGGAAGAAAACAACGGTACGTAGCTAGGAGTCCTAATATATTTATCAATACATTTATGAAGTACTTTTTTTTCTTTTTTTTTTTCTTTTTTCCGTGCATGGATGCAATATTAGTAGTACTCTATTTTGCTTGAGTAATTAGTTTTAGATCAAACTGTTGCAGATGGGATTTTATTGAAGAAGGAGGTAAGACGTACAAAGATATGGAACGTTTGGTTGCATTCGAGAAAGGGTTGAAAACATGGGCTAAATGGGTTGATTCAAATGTCCACCCTCTCAAAGCCAAGGTCTTCTTTCAAGGTGTTTCTCCAGACCATACAAAGTAAGTACCCTATAGAATATATAGCTTTCTCTTAGGGGTATAATCGGCCTTGTTCGATTTGATTTTATACATTCTTTTATACTAGAATTAGTATACACCAATTTTGAAAATTTAAAAACTGATGTCGAAGTGATTCACTACTAAAACTAGAACTTCATGTCTTTTCAGTTTCGATCGGGTCTCCTTTTTCCGGTTTTATGGATTATTTATATATATTAGTAAAAATATGATATTTACATATGCTAAATTATTAGTCTATTTATATTATAGTATATGTACATTATTTTATAATAATTAACACGTACAATTAGTATAGTTTTGAATATAACTATAGTCTATATAAATTCTAGACTTTTTATGAGTATATATAATTAAATATGTAAAAATATATTTACAAAAAGTATAAATATATATATGTAGTATAATTTATTATGCCTGAAATATATTTATCATTAATATATATATATATATTTATATGTATATGTATATATATCAAAGTACATTAATGTTTATGTTTAAGATTAAAATTTTATATTATAAGATTAAAATTTATATGTTATATCAAATGTTATATTAATAATTATAAGATTAATTTTATTTTATAAGATTAATAAACTTGAATAATAAGATTAAAATTTCATGTTATATTAATTAGCAATTTAGCATATAATATATATCATGTAATATAAAAAATTATAAATATATATACTTATCCGAGTCAGTTTAAACCGGTTTTCAAAATTTAAAAACCGATACCATATCAGTTTTAATTATTAAGAATTGATATTGCACCAGACCACTTACAAATCAATCTAGTCCGATTCAGTTTAATTGATTTTCCAATTTTGTTTTTACACCTCTACTTCCTCTAAAACGAAAATGATTCTCTCGTTATTTTTACACAATTTATTAACACTGTCATTTTCTTTGGAAAAATAAGTAATTCTAATAAAGTTCAGTGAAAGAGAAACACAGCGGGTGCATCCCATGCATTGTATGGAATGCTGCCAAAGCAGCATTTAATGAAATGTGTTTGATTATCTCTAAATTGTAGAAAGAAAATACTGAACTTACGATTCAAAAATACACTCTCTGCTACGATTCAAGACCAGAATCAAGGGACAAAATTCTGATTATAAGCATAGAAAACATAAAAAGCACTATTCGAAACAATATTCACAAAACCATTTATCTAGAGATACTCAAAGTCTATACATCCCATGAGATGGTTCTCAAGATGCAAGCTCTGTTCATAACCATGGTTCCCAATAATACATTTGCATAATACATCTCTAAGGCTTTAGCGTTTATAAGATTTCTCAATCCCCCCAATAAGAAACTCTTCCCCAATTAGTTGCTAGAGTGCCTCTCAAACTCGAGTAGAGACTATTTTTAATTTTCAATCTAAATGGTAAGCATGCTTTTGAATTGCAAATTCATTTTTGGAGATTTTTTGAATTTTGTATGTTTCATGGAATCAGTGGAAGCTTTTGGGGGGAAGCAAGTGCAAATCAATGTGAGGGACAAGCAAAACCGGTGGCTGGTTCAAATTATCCAGGAGGTCCACATCCTGCAGAGCTAGTGGCAGAGAAAGTGATAAGGACTATCTCGAGGCCAGTCCACTTGCTGAAGGTTACAACCCTATCACAGCTACGTAAAGATGGACATCCGTCATTCTACCATGGGCACGGCCACAAGCACAGGCTCATGGATTGCAGCCATTGGTGCCTACCTGGGGTACCTGATACATGGAATCAACTCTTATATGCAGCTCTTATTCAGAATTAGGACATTCCCTATATATTTGTACCACCAATTATGTCGTTTGTGAAAATATCAATAATTGTGGAATCTTTGACGCATTAATAAAGAAATTCTCCCATGACACCTATGATTCTTTTTTTTCTTTTTGTCTTCTTTTCTTCCATGATTTTCTTTCATGATGTTTGCCTGTCTGATTCTGGTTCTTCTGCTTTATTTTAGCTAGAGAACAACAACTATCTCTTGTTAAATGGGCAAAAATCATTTCACTGATCGTAATTTGAGACATTAATTAAGAGAATTGAATTGAATGAGGCAATAGTCTAGCTAGCTATACACTTCCAGAGGATCCTCGAACAAGGAGGGAGAGAGAGAGAGAGAGAACAGACTAGTAAACTATTGGTGTGTTTCAAAGATTTTGTCTATTATCCAATGGAAGAGTAGGATCTCCTAAAACTCTTTGGTTGGATTCTAGGATTTGGATTTCAAAGACAGACGTAAATCCTTAACATTTATCAAGATTTTAATTATTTAAGAGTCAAGACCCACCGTTTCTACCTCCACAAAATTCACGTCCCAGAATTCGAACCAAATTTCTTGGGGATTTCAATACATCAAATGGAATAGTTCATAGGTTTACCTTTTAAAAGAGGATGAATACAAGTCAGCTCTTAATGGTTTTCGTTAAATTAAAATTGCTACTCCTGTTTTTCAATTAAGATTTTTAATTAATGTGATTTTAAGATTAATAAAATGAGAAATGATAGTTGCAGTCGTAACTGTGGAAGCGCCGTGCAGTCACTTTGAAAAAAGTGAATAAATATGGAACACATGAAAAAAAGAAGATAAATGCTATTTACAGTTTCTAAGTGGGGATTGCATGTGCAGGTCATTTATTAAATGAGAAAAAGCATCATTTTAAAAGGGATATTTTTATAATTTTAAAAGATCAAATTGCCCAGACCTGTATTGCAATCCCCAAATGGAGAATGTACATAGCATTGCTCAAAAAATATATTTTAATAATGGACCCCACTTTTTTTAAAAATAACTGTACAATACTTATGTACTCCACGACTGTATGTAGCAGTACTCTAATAAATTGATATTTCCATTTGTAATCTATTAGTAAGCAGTTAAATATTCCAACGCTATATACCATGTGGATATCACCTATCACGTAGCTCATAGGGCTACCTCAGGCTAGGAGCAACTAGGCCTGTGCAAAAAACCCATTGGACAGATCAGCCCAGTTGACCAGATCAAATCCATCCATTAAAAGACGGTTTTGCTTCAATATCTAGTTGAACCCGATAAATGATGGGTAGACCCAACTCTTAACATTCTTAAAATACTTCAAATGTTTAGACTAATCGAACCCTAGCAACCAAGAAGATGAAAGCACTTATGCTGCAGAAATGAAAAGCAAGAAGAAGAATGAGTTGCTATAGTTCCGTCACAAGTTCAAAGACGCGATTATTGGGAATTATCTTCTTGGCAAACCAGGCAAGAATCCTTCAGCAAAGCAAGCAAAGCCAAATACAAAAGAACAGCTAAGAGATATTACTATTTGGGGCATGCCTTTATTGCTAAATAAAGGTCATGCAGGAACTGATGTTGTGCTCTTGAAATTCTTGAGAGCCAGAGATTTCAAAGTATAAGACACTTTTGAGATGCTCTGCAAGACGCCTCGATGTTGTTGTTTTTTTTTTAATTGGGTTTTGCAATTCCATGGTATTTAGAGGCAATTAGAGCTCAGGAGGTCCTGGCATGATGTTTATGATGGATTAAGAAATAAAGGGCAGCTTTTTGCTATGGGAAAGTAAGGTTCTTGTTTTGATTGAATTTGAAGCTTGGCAGTTGACTTGAAAAGAGTTTTGTAGTAAAGTTTTTCATTTTGCTTTCGAGGAATTTGTGGATCTGGGGTTTGAGGGCCTAACGAAAGTTTTGTGACTGAGGAAGTAGGAAAGTAGGATGGACGATTCTCAAGGTGGTTTGAATTTGCTATTTTTTTTTTTATAAGTTCGAAGTCGTTGTTGTGGGAATATTTTTAGTCATTTTTAGACCAGACCACAGGTTAGGTTGTTTAGTTCTAGTGTGCGGTTGGGTCAAGTTCTAGTCCAAAACTAGTATAGGTTGGACGGGTTGCAGGCTTAGGAGCAACTCATGGCAACCTAGACTATCACGCCCCTACACATATCTTGATTGGGAGGGTAAACAGACCTCACATTCACATTGAATAAGAAAAATATATTTATTTTTTAAAAATTTTTATACAAAATAAGATACAAAATAATTATGATTTTTTTCCAAATAATATCATATGAGAATAATTATGATATTTTCAATTTTAAAAAAATATAAAGATATTTTTATAAATTATTGTGCAAAAATTTCTCGTACTGGGGTGAGCAAAAGCATCTCTCACCAGGGTGAGCAAAGAGTTTTCACCAACCAGATCGAGTACACTAGATAGTAACAATGCTCGCCAACCCTTATATTATTCGTCTCACTCTTAAAAATCTTCTCTCACTTTTTTCTCTCCTATATTTTCCTCAATAAGCAAAATCAATAAATAGTAAATAATGCATTACCATAGCTCATTCTTCCTCCTACAACTACCCTAGTATCTCATTGAGACTTCTATCACAGTCATATTGTGCTTTAAAAAATCATTCCTTCTGTAATTCTTCATAACTAATGGCATCTAATATACTAATGGAATGGGTGAGTTCAACAACTCAGGAAGTAGAAGGTCCAGTGCCGGTAGTGTGAACAAATGAGTAGATTATATTAAGTATATTACCTTGAGCAGATGTTAGTGCATAAATAACATTCATCCGATAATAATGGTTGTGCAACAATGAACAAATAGGCATTTAATATGTAGAAATCTGCCTTGATCCAAATAAAGGTATGGTTCCAATAAATGCAACAATTATTAATTGAGATATACCAAAAATTGAGTGATTGAGCTATGATCACATAAAGAGAATACAAACTAATGCAACAATTATCAAAAAACTTGCTTTTCATCTTTATCTTGCCTTTTCCCAATTTTCACATTTATCACTATTCATTATTCGCGATATCCTTGGTATTTTGTAATCTGCATGTATGGTTCCCCCCTCCTCCCGAGTGGGTTGTGCGCCATTTACTCCCCTTTATCATCTAGGCTTCTCCTCGCGTAAGACTTAGTGGTCTCTAGCCATAGGGTATGCATTCTCCAAAGGACTACATCCTCAATTGGATGTATTGTAGTGTTTATAATCAAATCTAACATTAATCTCAGGACTAGGGCATCTTTAGTTGAGTCTTTTAATTATACAAATTGACCAACACCATCTCAATAATTCCATCAGCTTGTTATCAGGACATGCTTAACGTATTGTCATTTGTACAAGCATGTACATTGTACAACTTAATGAGTGATAAAAAAAAAGGACGCAAATTTGTCAATTTTAATCATTTTTAGTTATTTGAATAAATAATATACAAATGCCGGAATGACAAGTGATAATAAATTAAACATCAAGAAGCAAATACTGTTCAAACAATTAGTCACAAATCCAAAAAAAAAAATCAATAAATAAATGTTTAGTCAGATCCATAATATAACAAGTAATAATGAACAAATAATCTACATGCTTGTTCATAAAGAGTTCTAATAGGGCGGGCCTAGAGGATTTCTACCGAGAAGTGAAAAATGCAATTTTTTATTTTGTGCTTTTTCCAATCATTTTTAAACCCCTTTAAAAAAATTATAAAAAATAAAAAAAAATCACTAATTTAAAAAAGCTTCCTTAACAATTAAGTAAAAAAATAGAAGAAGATGATTAAAAATAACCCTCCTCTCAGGCTCCCTGAGTAGAGGTTCTCTCCTGTCATAGTATAAGCTATCTCTTATCTTTCCATCTAGAAAAACCTCGATGGAGAGGTAGTATGGTGGAAGAACTTGGTTCTATATATGAATGCATGTCACTTACTGAGCAGAAACAAGAAGAAATTCATGTGGAGGCTAGTTTTCTAGAAGATGTGATATTGAAAGGAAACAAGTGTGCTATTATGAAGTTGTTTACAGAGAAGTATTATCATAAGGAGATGTTCAAACAGACAATGAAGAAAGTCTAGCGACCAATTAAAAGAGTGAAGTTTCGTGATTTGGATCCGAGCCTCATTTTGGTGGAGTTTGAGGTTCTACGGGACAAAGATCATGTTCTACATGAAGCACCATGGTCGTTTGATAAAAAAACTTGTTTTGATGCAGGAATTCGATGGCAAACATCAGGTTCAATTCATTTAGTTTTTGCAAGCAATGTTCTAGGTAAGAATCAATGACCTTCCACTTATGGCAAGAAATCATTATGTAAGTAAAATGGTTGGAAATGCACTAGGAGGGGTTGTTGAAGTAGATTTGGAGGAGGATGAATTGGCGTGGGGTGAATATATGCATGTTCAAATTAATCTTGACATCTCTAAATCTTTGTTATAGACAAAAAAAATCATGATTGAATTAGACAATGCATGTTGGACTCGTTTTACATATGAATGGTTACCTGACTTCAGCTATCAATGTGGATGCTTGGGACATGGACATAAAGATTGTGAGAAATGGATGGCCATCAAGGAGCAATGATCAGCTACAAAACTTCCTTATGCACAATGGCTACATGAAAGATTTGTAGGTGGTCGTGGTGGTGCCAATCAAGCTAAAAAACAGTCATTGGAACAAGCTTCTCTATCATTCACATCGCAGCTAGAGATGCAAGAAAGCCAACAATTGAAGAAGGAGAGACAAGTGGAGGAGATTACCCAACAAAAGGATAAAACGGCTGTCTTGGTGGAATCTCATTTGGAAACTAACATTAATTATGATAGGAATAATCAACAGCAATCTAATAATTCTTCTAGTTATAATGGTGCAACGACTATGGAGAATTTTAAACCAGGGATGGATTTGTTCATGTAGTTAGGGAGTTACATAAGAAAACTTTTGTGGATCCTACTTTGAATGATGGATCTCATAATCCGAATATGGGTTAGGATCAATTTACAGTAATGCAAAGGATGGATAAAACTGTTAAGAACCCAGTGGCTCAAACTAAGTTAAATGTTGAGAAAAGGTGGAGAAGGAGTAAAAAGCGAATAGCACAAAAGGAGACTGGAGATACCTAGCATGGGGCGTAAAATCATTAGAAGGAAAAGAACAACTCTTGAGGAGGAGAAATTCATGATAATTTCAAAGAAAAGTAACACAAGTTCTGAGGTTTCCTCACTGTAAGAATATAAAGACATATCGGTCCACACCAGACATCATTAAAATCTTAAGTTGGAATTCACGTGGTTTTGGGAAGCCATGTGGAATTCAAACTCTTTGAAATTTACTTTCGAAGAAAGGTCCCAAAGTTTTGTTTCTTCAAGAGACAAAACTGTCTACAAAGGTGATGATAGAAAGAAAGTTTAGGTTGGGTTTCTCTAATTATCTTGAAGTGGATTGTGAGGGTAGAAATGGTGGCATTGCATTGATATGGAATGATGAGATAAAGGCTTCTGTGCTCAGCTATTCAAAACACCACATAGATGCCTTGATTACTATCAATGGTGCTAATAATAATGAGTGGCACCTTACTGGGGTATATGGTCATCCTAATTCTGCTAAAGGATGGCTATATAGAATTTGATTAGATCTATGAATCAAAGATATAGACTTGCTTGTCTTGTCTTTGGTGACTCTAATGAAATATTGGAAAGTAATTAAAAGTGTGGTGGGAGGGATAGAAGTGAAGGCCTTATGAGGGATTTTTCAAAACATGCTCAATGATTGTGAGTTGAGGGACTTAAAATACAATGGGATTCCATTTACCTGGTGTAATAAAATGGAGGGTTCAGCTACTATACGTGAAAAGCTAGATAGATTTCTAGCAAATTCTTCTTGGTGTCATTGTTACCCTTTGGCTACTGTTAATCATGGGGTTGTGGCATTTTCTAATCATATCCCTTTGCAGGTAGAAACTAATGGTGGATATGAAACAAGGAGAGAAAGAAAGCCTTTTAGGTTTAAATCTATGTGGGTGAGGGAGGAAGGTTGTAAACAGATTATTCAAAATGTTTGGTAAGGTGGGTTGAGGAATCTAAAATATGAAGGACCACATCATCAAGCTTCATATTCAAATACCTCTTTGCAAATTTTGATGGTATATTATGAAAGTAAGAAGAAGAAAACTATTAGATACATTAAATGTCGTAAGAGGTTGGATTTAGTGAGCAAGAAGCAATTGGAATACAATGATAGGGTTGGCATATGGTTGAGCAAGAGCTACAATTCTATTTTTGTTGAAGTAGGTGGTTATGAAAATCTCACTTTTGGAGAGAGAGATGCACGTAATTACATATGTGAGACAAGACTACTTAGACTCGGGATGGGACGTTCTGAAGCTCTA
Organism: Carya cathayensis; assembly: GCA_011037825.1. Lineage (NCBI taxonomy): Eukaryota > Viridiplantae > Streptophyta > Magnoliopsida > Fagales > Juglandaceae > Carya > Carya cathayensis. The sequence goes on along the minus strand of QGSO01000502.1, from coordinate 645,633 downwards.
CAAAACTACTTAGAATGCAAGAACAAAATGATGGCTTCTATTATGTGATAGATGTGGATGATGAATTTCGAGTAAGGAATATTTTTTGGGCAGATGCCTAAAGTAGGGCTATATACAAATATTTTGGGAACATTATCACATTTGATACAACATATTTGACGAGTGCATATAAAATGCCATTTGCTTCATTTGTTGGGGTCAATCATCGTAATCAATCAATTTTATTTGGATGCAGTTTGATATCAGGTGAGGATATAGACACAATTATATGTTGTTAGAATCATGGTTGAAGTGCATGAATGTTCGAGCTCAAGTTGCAATAATTACAGATCAAGACAAAACAATGCAAAATACAATTACAAAAGTGTTTCCAACATCTCACTATTGATTTTTCTTGTGGCATATTATGAAAAGAGTGCCCAAAAAATTTGTAGCAAATTCCCAATACTAAGCCATTACGAGTGACCTGCACAAGTGTGTTTATGACACCTTCAATCATGATGACTTTGAAAAGTCTTGGATGCATTTGCTTGATACTTATAATTTTCATTGTAATGTTTGGTTGGAATGGCTATATGCTCAGCGACATCTTTGGGTAATAGCAATATGTGAAATGCCATTTATGGGCATTCATGTCAACCATGCAATGAAGTGAATGTATGAATGCATTTTTTGATGATTATGTTAATTCAAAAACAACATTGAAACAATTTGTAGATCATTATGACAATGCCCTAAGACGAAAGGTTGAGAACGAGAGTGCAGCTAATTTTAGTTCCTTCCACACCTAGATTCCATGCATAAGCCAATATGCCATTGAGAGGCAAAATTTCGAGAAGTGAAAGATGAGTTTAGAGGCTTGCTATACTGTTGCCAAGTTTTGATTAGTTGTGAAGGTGCAATGTATACATACCAAGTTATGGATAAAGTAAAAGTAATGGATGGATTAATCAAACGAGTAAATTTTGTTGTTTATTTTAATGACGAGGAATTTGAAGTAAAGTGTACATGCAATTTATTTGAATTTAAGGGCATTTTGTGTAGCCACCTCCATCGTGTGCTCACGTTCCATGATAAGGATGAGTTACCTTTATATTACATCATTGATAGGAGGAGGAAAGACATAACAACCGTATACCCTTGTTAGATCTCGTTACAATGATTTGGGCAACAACCCTAAATCACAACGATTGGGTAGACTAACTACCGCATTTTATGAGATTGCTGATAGTGCATCCAACACTAAAGAAGATTGCATCAAGTTGTTGAGCCAGTTAGATGGGATGAAGCAACAATAGGTCAAACCAAAGTCTTTGAGCAGTAGTAGTACTCCAACTAAAATTGGTCCAACCAAGACGATGGGAAGTGGTACATTGCTTAGTCCCAAAGTAATACAAAGTAAAAGGAGACCACCGTCCAAGCAAAAATAGTCATTTGTTATAAAAGCGGTCAAGAGAGTAAAATCAAGAAAAAAAAAAAGAGTAGTCAAATTGAGGTTTTGTTATAAAATGTTTGTGTTGATTAAGTTTTCTTATATTTTGAAAATAATGACATTAATATTTGAATGTACTACTATTAACAGAAGATGATTCAAGCAACCCACTTTATTATGACACCTGATCTACTGCTCAGTCAATTGCAGTATTGTATTATGATTTTTTCTTCATGTTTTCATGCATGTAATTTAACATGTTCTTTTTTAGGTGCAACAACCTTTGTTCGAACTTGTAGACCACCATGATGTTTGCAATTCTCTAGGAAGTCAGGATGTGTGCATTGATATTCATATGAGTATTAACTTCAATATTTATTGGATTATTCTAGAAAATATAATAATAAGTCCTCTATTAACAATTGATACATTTACAATTCTATTTATAATGCAGATTTGGGATTGTAGCACTGGTATGAGATGGATGGATGGATTATGTTACTTTGGTCAAATTGCAACATGTAATAGATCACACATGTATAGTTTTTGAAATTTTGTTGTGATGTGTATATTTCTTGATATTTTGTTGTCATGTGTAAAGTTTTGGACAAATTATAAGGTTTAGTAGATCAATTGGTTGTATTATGTATATTTTTTACAAAGTTGTAATGTGTAGATAAACTAAAAATTATTGTCATTGACTTTTTTGGGCTTGTAATTATGATCAATTGACATAGTTGGAATGTAAATAGTACACAATGAATGTTACTATGAATGCATTTTCATCTTTGTTTACAGATATCATAATTTGTAATATGTCTAAAATATTTTCAAATATTTATTTTGTGTTTTTGGTTTTTCTATAAGTATAGTTTTTATTGTTATGTCCGTTTATTTACTTCTGCTTTAAACTTACTGTGCACAAGTAATGGAACTTGTTGCATTTTGAGTTTTGAAAGACTTTTTACAAAATGATGGGTGATCATAACTAATAGTAAAACCGGATATAAAATGTGTACATGTAAACATTTTTTATTGCAATAATCTCACAAAATCAAGCAACTACAAAAAGTTCATTGTCAAATGTATGCCAAAAGCTATCTATACTTACAATGGTGCCATAATTTCAAACTTCACAAAATATTTCCACTACTTCAGAAACAAAATGTAGTGGTGAAGTCTATAACAATCTATAATCCCAAGCTTTACACTATATTTCTAAGTGTGACAATCTTGACTTTACGCTATTTTCACCAGTACAAAAAACAAAATGTTCCAAAATGTTCAAAATATACAATAGCGAAAGGTGCATCCAACATTTCCAAGCTTATTTAGAACTACTCCAAGTCACATCAGATCCTAAACTACAAAATCACATAACATCCCAAACTCCAAACCACATCCATAATTGTGTCTTCAAAACTTCTTCTTTAGAGGAAAATTACATTCCACCTTCATTTCGTTCACTTTCATGTTTTTCAATATTTTTGTTAATAATCTGCATACAAAATAATAATAATAATAATAATAATAATAATAATAATAATAATACATGAAAATAAGGTATTATTGTGACGCCCCTAAATCCCCACGTACCAACACGGAGAAATCGAGACGTCCGGATGGTGACAACATGGGTCACCATCCTATCGACGAGTGCCAAGTGTGTGCAAGCGACACATGTGCACGAAGAAATACGCAGCGGATAGCAAAGACATAAAACTAAGTACCAGAATTTTTTCTTAAATAAAACATAAAGCGGTTCAAAGATACATAATAAAATATTACAAGTCAAATACTGTTTCAAAGCCCAAAGCCAACACATAAACTTCAACTCAGATCTCCGGCGGAGCCGCATCCTCGGGCTTAGCCTTCTCCTCTTCCTCGAACTCTGCACCAAAATCTACGGTACCAAAAATGGTGCCGCAGGTAAGTAAAATCCAAATACCACTAGATAAAAGCATATTAAACTCAAACAATATGCATGAGTAAATGTCAATGCACAAAACTCATAAATCATATTTTTTCCACGCACGCCAAAAACCCATTTGGCCCAAAAACATATCCTTTAAACAAAATCTCGCCGTTATCCCCGATAACGGCCCAAAACATATCATTTAAAACCAAGCCTCGCCATTATCCCCGATAATGGCCCAAACCACCATTTTCCCGAAAATGGATCACAAAACCAGACCTCGCCATTATCCCCGATAATGGCCCAATCAATAAACCACCATTTTCCCAGAAAATGGCCCGCATCCGAAAACCATAAAAACCAATCCAATTATGCATGCACCATGATCTCCCCTAGGGATCATCCGCACACTCTGGCTCTGTGCCACACCGCAGGTAACGTCTACGCGTGTGACACCTACACGAGTGATGCCCAGACTCGCGCCTCCGCCTCGCGCGTACCTGGCCAGGCCATCCTCTAGTCCCCGCCACTCTAGGGACCACGGAGTCGACACGACAGCGTTACCGTATCGTGCGATCCGGTCGTCGCCCAGCGACAACCCAGGGGATGTCACTCAGTATTATCCACTCCCGAGTGACCAGAGGAGCTCCACCGAGATAATAACCCATCCCGGCTTGGGCTCGTGATACGCACGCACCCGAAAATCCATTTACGCCAATAAAACAAGATTTTCTCATTTAAAATAAAATACACGTGCATGCACCATGTAAATGCAAATTTCAATGCTCGACAAATACAACCAACCATAGAACAACAAATCAAGCAACTCCGTCCTCCATCCATCCGACCCCCGAACTCCTCGGACTCAGTCCGGAATCAGCAAACCAACCAAATAAATTATTGTAAGAGCAAAATACATTTAAATCTAAAAGTAGAGTTTGGAAAATACTTACAATGCTATATATGATTTTTAGAAGGTTCGGCGCGCGGCAAACGATGGCGGAAAGCAACGTAACAGTGCAAATGCACTGTAGCCGTGGGTCGCAAAATACCCACTTTTGAACGGGGACAAACCAAGACACCAAATTGATAGGGATGTTTATGAAGCTAGTGGAAGTGAGTTTTGGCCGTGGGTGGCGGCGAAAATGCCGGTAGAAGCGAAAAATGAGCAAATCGGAGTTGAGCTCGTGGGAGCTGCTCCGGTGGCCGATCTAGGCCGGAAATGGGTGGGTTAGGTCGGCAAGAGGTAGGGGAAGAAGTGGTGAAAAGATGGTGGCCGGAGGTGGTGCGACGGCGCCGGAAACGGTGACACACCGTGCGGCTTAGATGCGCTTTTCCGGCCAAACGGCCGGCCGGTTGGGGGAGATCTTCGGAGGGGTGGTACACCGGAGGGAGGGGAAGTTTTCTGGGTGGGTGGTGGAGGCCACGCCGCCGGCAAGTGGCGGTTCTGGGCGGAGGAAATTTTCGGCTACAGTGTAAAATTCTGGGTTGGTGCCGCTACTTTGAGCGGCTCGTGGCGGCTAACGGTGGCTCCGATGACTCTGAAAATTGGAGGGGTTGTAGCCTGATGTGAGGGGAAGAGAATGGCGGGGGTGGTGTACTACACCTCCACCGGACGGCGGAGATATGGGCGGTCGAAGGTGGCTGCGCGGAAAGGAAAAACAGAGGAAAAACTGGGTTGGTGCCGCAACTTCGAGGAGCTCGTGGCGGCTAACGGTGGGTCCGATGGCTCTGAAAATTGGAGGGGTTGTAGTCTGCCGTGAGAGGAAGAGAATAGCGGGGGTGGTGTAAGTCACCTCCACCGGACGGCGGAGATACGGCTGGCCAAAGGTGGCTGCACGGAATGAAAAAGTGCAGGGGAGAGAGAGAGAACGACGCACGCACGGGAGGGAAACCGGAAAAAGAAAAAGAAAGGGAAGAAAGAAGGAAAAGAAGAAAAGAAAAGGAAAAGAAGGAAAAAGAAAAAAGAGAAAAATAAAAGAAGGGAAAAGAAATGAAGTCCAAACTTCACTTCCGAGATCCAGAAACTGATCCGCAGAAAACGATATTAAAAACATAAAACGACTAAAATAAATTAAACACTTCATCAAATAAATAAATAAACACCAAGAAAATATTTCTAGTATTATTAGATAAGCTTGTTTTTAAAGTAACACAATTATAATATTTTGATAAGCTCTAAAAATATTTAATAAAAATATTATAATTGTGGATAATTATTTAAATTAAATATTTTAAGTCATGTTAAAATATTAAGAGATTTAACTTTACGTTGAAAACTCTAAATTAATTTAAATGATTTAATTCTCTTTGAAAAACGATATTTCATCATTTTAAATAATTATGAAAGAATATTATTTTATAAACTAAAGTTTATAAAATAATATTATATCTTAATTCATCTTAGTGTTTTATTTTAAATAAAACACTTACGTGTTTTTAAATTATTGTTTAAACTTATCGTTTTGAAGATCCCGAAATGAAGGACTTGGATTAAATACCCAAACCCTTCTCTTTTTCTCCTCACTTTTCCTTTTCTCATTCTCTCTCCTCTCTCTCTCTCTCCAACCCGACGTGCCCCTGCTTTTCCCCCTCCACCGTTCGGTTCTTACTTCTCCAAACGGCGTCACCTTCAGCCGTCGTGCCTCACCTCCACCGCCGGCTTGTTCCCCTCTCACCGGCGAGTTCAGCCCCACTAGTGGTGAGTTTGAAAACCCACTTATCAGCTCCTACTGCCACCGTACACAGCCAAAGTGGCCACCAACGGCCACCAACAGCTTCCCCACCTCATGAGTTTCTGTCCCATAGCCTCTCTCTCTCTCTCTCTCTCCACCGGACTACCTCACACACAGACTTCTCATGCACGGCTTCACCGTGCACGACTCCTAGCACCTCCGTGTGTGTCCAGCTGAGCCACCATGCTCCCTAGCTACTAAGTAACCACTAGCACCCTTCCACCTCCCCCACGAGGCCTTCTATCTCTCTACCCGAAATGAGTTTCTTTTGGCTTAGATCCAGCACTGACGGCCCTATCACCGCCGTGCTCCACCTCCTCAGCCACCAAACACCTCCACCAACCTCCCTCTACCTCCCCCTAGCTTCCTACGAAGTTCCATAGCCTTCCTTCACCTCAAGCAACCTCACGCACTCTCTTACCTTCGGATGCACTGTTCTTAGCGTGATGCCGCCATGCTCCACCACCTCAGATCACCACGAGGCTACCTTGAGCCTTTCCAAGTCCACGCCTAGCTATTCTCAAGCCCAAACTGCCACTTTACGTGGTGGACATCCATTGTCCGTGGTGTTAACCGCCATGTGCAACTCCTCCAACGTCTTGATCGTGACGGGCAACGAGCAATGCACGGGTTATCCCGTTGATGGTATAACCCTTTATCTCTTGTTATTTATGTAAATATTTTAGTTGGTTGGTTAGACTGTAGACTGTGTAATTATTAATTGAGGAGTTCGTTTCGTAGTTGTGAAGTGAAGTGTAGTTGTGGACTGTGCTATGAAGTATGGGTGTGAGGTGTGTTGTAGTTGTGATGCAGCATACTGTTGAGAAGGGAGTACATGTGGCGTGTGCTCCGTGCCATGTAGCGATGCATTGTGTGATGTGCGTCGTGGTAATAAGTGAAGTAGCGAAAGGAGTACACATTGTGCGTACTCCATGTCGTGTAGCAATGCACCGTGAGACATGTGTCGTAGTGATGTGTGTCATAGTGTGGATGAAAGAGCGTTCACATGAGTGTACTCTATGCTATGTCATAATATATAGGATGGTGTGTCACGAAAGGTTAGATGGCGTAGCTGAGGAGCATAGAGTGTGTATTGTGTAGCGTTGGGAACTGTGTAACAGTGTCTCAAAATAGGTGTGACATGGCCTGTAGTCCATGGCGATGGGTGGCACCTTGTGGTTGACTATGGCTAAGAGTATATGGAAGTGGTGGAAAAGTATCAGAGAGTGCAACGAAAGCATTATGGGTGTCGTGACGTAACTTGGGATTTGTGAGCTACGTGACATGACAGAGCTGCATTTTGGATGCAATCCTCTTGTTAAGTGTTGAGATGAACTTGTATAGGGTTGGGAAGTAGGAAAAGTCCTATCGACCGGGCCTGAGCAACTTGGTATCGGAGTATAGAGCTTCTTTATACAAGCGAATGTTCATGGGAATTATAAGTTGGTTTTAGGTAATAAAAGGGATAAGATACATGTGTCTCTGTCGAGACACGTGTGCCAGACAGGTTCACCATATATAATGGGTAATCTGTCCTCAGCATGGTTACATGGTGTTTTAGCTCCAGACTTGGCTTAAAGTCATGTAGCCTGCCTGGATGGGAATGAGGATTTAGTATGAGGTAGGATAATGAAGGTAGTGATAGGTAAGTTGTCTATGACTGGGATGCGTGACTTAGTCAGTCTGAGTCATGCATCGGAATGTGGAAATAGAAGAATGAGACAGAGGTCTTAGTGTCTTATCCCTAAGGTGAATCACAGAGGTTCACTTTAAGGAATAAGACCCTGAAGGTTTTAGCATAGTAAATGGAACATAAGGACCCAGGGATGGATGGAGAGTGTTCCAAGTGAGGCATAGTTCTATTTTTGAAATAGTTACTTATGCATTAGATAGAGAATGATGTAAGGTTATGTGTATACATGTAGGTTGCCATCTAACACGCACACGAATGGATTGCTTGGAATGAGTATGGCATGAAGTCCAGGTAAGTATTGCGTTCATACTCTTCTTGAGTTTTTTTTTTAAAATAATAGATGGCGAAAATGAAAGCTTTTCTCTAAAAGGAAAATGAAAATTTTCTCCACAAAAACACGCTTTACGAAAAGAAAACGAAGCATAAGTTTTCAAGTATAAGTATGTAATGGCCCTCCTTGGCAGCCCCTTTTCACGCATCCAAAGTATGTATGTGTATGCATGTGGTTGAATGCTATACGCGGTACGTATTGTATGTATGTTCATGAAAGGAAACGAAAAGAAGCTTTAAAAGACACAAGAACTCACACTTTCAAAATAAAAGAAAGAAAACTATTTTTTTTAAATGACTTTATGGAGTGAAGAACTGTAAGAATGGTAAAGAACCGTAAGAACTATAAAGGACTGAAGGACTGTAAAGGAAAGGAAATGATTGAAAATGAATGAATGGACTGAATGCATGATGTATGAAAATACGTAACAGCCATATGAATGGAAATGGAAATGGTACCGAATGGACTGGACTGGGCAGATTGCAATGCCCGGTAAGTAGTATTGGTTGTGCACCCAGTACTGCACCCCGACGGAATGGATTCCCAACCTATGGCCACGGGCGGAATCAGGTCCAAAAGACCGCTAACCCTAGCACATGGGGTGCAACAGTGTGCAACAGCCAATGAAAGCGATAAGAAAAGAATGTATGCATATTAAGAAAGAATGCATGAATGTATGTAAGAAAAGATGAATGCATGAATGTATGTGTGAAAAGATGTATGCATGAAAAGACTCTTTAAGAAATGAAGGCAGCAAGGCGTGGGGAACTGTTTTAAGAAAAGAAAGCATGTTTTTATAGAAAAACTCCACCTCGCAACGTCTTTAAAACGAACTGCATGTCCATGCATGTTAAGTATGATAAGTATGTATAGAGTGATGAATGCATGACTGAAAACCTATGTTAATATATTTTAACTACATGAAGTAATGCTTACGAGTTATCGGCTCATTTTAGTTTTCATGTGTGTCCTCCTAGGAACAAGATGAGCATGACACGTCAGAATGGGCACAGCCCAAGGGGAAGATCATAAAAGCCTAGGCAAGATATTTTGTACGAGAAAGTTTAATTATAAAATTTATGTTTTCCGCTGTAACTTTTTAATTAAGAAATATGAATTTTATGTATAAACATAAAGTCTTTTGTATCCTGGCATGAAAGGAAAAGAAACTATAAAAGAAACCGTAATTCCCGTCTATTTTTATTAAAATCATTTTGTAAATGACCCACAACAAGGACGGGCGTTACAGCTTAGCTAATTGATAGGATCCTATTGCATATAAAAGGCAAAACAAGACTTCGCTATAGCAAAGAAATCAAAGAAAGAAGAATAGCAAACTTACTAGCATGTAAATGAGAAACCGAGATAATAATACAAAATATTACGATAATCAAATAACACAAACATGATAATAATACAAAATTTGTCTTGAGAAATAGACTTCTTTTTTTTTTAATAAGTCTTGAGAAAAAGACTTGAAGAAGAAAGGAAGAGACCCTGCATGATGGGGAAGATTTCGGACCAGCAAAGCAGGAGCAAGGGAGCGATTGCCTTCATATGACCTGCATTAAAACATATACTAAATTAACGTTTTGTCCTTTGTAAACGCATATACTAAATTAAGATCGAATGCAGGCAACAAAATCTAATGTTCTATTTGTGTTAATAATTTACCTATCAAAAAAATAATATATATTTTTGTGTTGTTCCATTATATATATATATATATATATATTGGCAAGTATGATAAGATACTACCATAGATAACTTAAATAACGTAATAACATGAGAGGAATACCTTATAGTGTGTCAATAAGCTATTCCACAGTAGCTATTTGCTCAGGACTCAGATAAAACCTGAGAGAAGTGGAGCATTAGAAATAAGACAGACACAAATTGCTTGTTTGAAGTTTATAAAACAACCTATATTCAAAAGAATGAAATCAACAAGAGAAATTCAAAGAATCATTAGAATACCAAAATTTTCAACCACATGAACTAATTAGAGTCAAACTAGATCACACCAAAGTTGAGTCTGTGTTTTGAACATAGAAAGAACAAGAACAAAATAAAAAAAAATAAACAAAATTCGAAGCTCGATTCTTGCAAGTATGAACCAGACCATTATATACATGGGAGAGGGGAG
>QGSO01000502.1:532881-630381 GCA_011037825.1 Carya cathayensis | reverse complement strand
GGGGCAAAGGCGAGACAAGCTGTTTAGAGCCAGCTATTATGCAAGCCGGATATTGAATGAAGCTCAACTAAATTATACAGCAACTGAGAAGGAGATGCTTGCTGTGGTGTTTGCTTGTGACAAATTTCGGTCTTACCTCATTGGTACAAAGGTAATAGTGTTCACTGATCATGCAGCACTTCGCTATTTGTTTGGCAAGAAGGATGCTAAGCCGAGGCTAATTCGTTGGATCTTCCTTCTTCAAAAATTTGATTTGGAGATTCGAGATAAGAAAGGAAGTGAAAATTTAGTTGCTGATCATCTCTCTCAGTTAGAGCAAGAGGAAGAAAGACCAGATTTAGTGGTCCAAGAAACATTCCCTGATGAGCAGTTGTTTGCATGTGAGATCAAGCTTCCATGGTATGCTGATATTGTGAACTACCTAGCTTGTAAAGTATTACCACCTAATCTTACTTACCATCAATGCAAGAAGTTTTTGCATGATGTGAATTATTATCTTTGGGATGAGCCTTTGTTGTTCAAAAGATGCACTAATCAAATCATTCGAAGGTGTGTGCCAGAAGGAGAGATGCAAGCCATTCTCCATCATTGCCATTCATCATCATATGGAGGACACTTTGGAGCCACCCGTACAGCAGCTAAGGTACTTCAAAGTGGGTTCTTTTGGCCTTCTATTTTGCGTGATAGTTACACTTTGGTGAAAACTTGTAACCGGTGCCAACGTATGGAAAATATTTCAAAGCGTCATGAGTTACCACTGAAAAATATCTTAGAAATTGAGTTATTTGATGTTTGGGGAATAGATTTTATGGGGTCTTTTCCTCCTTCTTTTGGCTTTGTTTATATCTTGTTAGCAGTTGATTATGTGTCAAAATGGGTGGAAGCAATTGCTACAACAACAAATGATGCAAAGGTAGTGCTCAAATTTCTGCACAAGAATATATTCACAAGATTTGGCACTCCACGATCCCCAAACTAATAGCCAAGCTGAAATTTCAAATAGAGAAATCAAGAACATCCTTGGACAGACGGTCAAAACACCTATCGGGATGTCTCCATACCAATTAGTGTTTGGAAAGGTATGTCATCTTCCTGTGAAGTTGGAGCATAGAGCTTATTGGGCTGTAAAAAAGTTTAACTTTGATTTGAAGGCAGCAGGTGAAAAGCGACTTCTTCGATTGAATGAGATGGAAGAGTTCCGAAATGATGCATATGAAAATGCAAAGATCTATAAAGAAATGACGAAGAAGTGGCATGACAAACAGATTCTTAGGCGAGAGTTTGCACCAGGACAACAAGTTTTACTCTTCAATTCACGACTCAAACTCTTCCCGGGAAAGTTAAAATCAAGATGGACAGGTCCTTATACAATTGATAAAGTTTTCTCTTTTAGAGAAATAGACTTGAAGGACAAGACAGAGAATATTTTCAGAGTTAATGGTCAGAAATTGAAGCATTACTATGGAGAACAAGTGGAGAGGAACTATGCATTTATTCCTCTTGGAGATCCTAATTGATGATGATTGAAAAGTCTGGCTATAGACTTTAAAACAAGTGCTTATGGGAGGCAACCCATAGATCTTTCTTTCATTTATTTTATTATCTTTATTTATTTTTAATAATTTGGTTTTTGATGCAGTTTTTTTTTTTTAAGCATGAATAAAGAGCTGAAAAATTATAAACTTCGGAAGATTCATCATGAAACCAGGGAAGTTCCTTATATTTCTTCAATCCTTTTTACTTTTGCATTACAATGAGGACATTGTTTAGTTTAAGTTTGGGGGTGTAAACTCCTATAGTCATTTGATCCTCTTGTTTTCTAAGTCTTGGGTTGTTGATGGGTTGTTTGATTCTCTTACCAAGCATGCATTGGAGTAAGATTGAATTCTCTATGACTCTGAAATTTGTGATTGAAGATGGTTTTGAAAAAAAAATTCAAAAATTTCTTTTATGTCAAGCGGAGTTTTGTGGGTACTTTGGTTTAAATCTTTGACCTTGATCACAATTGAGCACATAGTCGTTTTTCTTTTACTCCATTTTGCTTATGAAGAGAAGAAGTTGAATTAATTGAAAGAGGAAAGTTCAATTTTGCTTTGCTCTAGAATCCGTTGATGGGTCCTTGAAGCGAAATCCTAGTTGATACCAAATATTAGAGAAATGATCTAGGCATTTCTTTGGCATAACCAAAAAGCTTTCCTAGCCGTCCTAAATATCATGACATCATTACATGGTGTGTTTCCATAGTCAACCCACTTGTGCCTTATTTTATATAAGTCTTTATTTGTTCTTTGAACTACATAAACCATGCCCGCTCTAAGTCTGAAAAACAATGAATCTACCTTTGACTGTTTGAGAAAATACTTTGGTGGAAAGTTACATTTAAAAGAGAAAATTAGTTGAAAGAGAATGAACTGTATTATGTTTGCTCTGTTTGATCAAAGAAGAAGAAGAAAGAAAGTGAACGAAAAAAAAAGAAAGAAAAAAGAAAAAAGAAGTTACTAAGCCGAGTGTGTATCACCTCAGATTTTGTTAAGGGAATTATTGGTATTGCTTCAGTGATTACAGCAACAATAATGCCATAAGTATGAGCATATTATCAAGAAAGAGCTATGATTTGAATCATGTGGAAATCTTTTTTAGTATTCTTGTCACCAAGTATTTTTCCCAGTTTGCTTTGATTCTCCATATCTAGTTCTTTCTTAACCCTCACCCTGTGGCCTATCATTACAACCTTATTAAAAACCTTTTGATCTCTGATTTTGGTGTTGACTACATTAGTGGAGAGGATTTCTGAAAATTGGACCTATGGGGTTAAGTTTTGAGAGAATTCTTCTGATTTTAGTTGTTCTATTTTTATCTGAGTTTGCAGGTGGTTTGAAGTTAAATTGACTATATCACACACACACACTCAAGGTTTTAGCTTTAGGTTGAAGTAAACGCCTAACTATGCTTGACAAATTGTAAAATTTTTTATTGATTTTCTTACTATCTTTGATGTTAAAAGAGTAAGATACTAGTGATGAAATCTAAATTCATAAAAGCTTAGTGAGTGATGATACTTCTCTTTGGGGTCGAGTTGATATTGCCTAAAAGTATCATTTGCTTTTCTTGTTGTTTGAGGACAAACAAAGTTGTAAGTTTGGGGGTATTTGATGACTTGCAAAATTTCGTATTGCAAATTTACAAGATCGCTCGAGCGGAGGATTTTGGCCGCTCAAGCGAATTCAGGCAGATTCAACCGCTCGATGGCCGCTCGACAGTGAGCTCGAGCGGGTTGCGGAAAAACAAAGATTGCTCGAGCGGCAAATATCTCCGCTCGAGCGAAATTAGGCAGAGTCGAACGCTCGATGCTCGCTCGATACCTCGCTCGAGCGAACACCTTATTTTACAGATCTAGGGTTTTCCGCCGTCAGAGCATATAAAAGTGATTTTTCACCATATGGCCGTACCTTTTGACTGGAGAACACATTTTGGGAGAGAAAAACACAGCTAGAAGGATTCAAGTCATCTATTTTGGAGAAAGAGTTCCACATATTGCACGTACGTTGGAATCATACACGAGCACAAACGGGAGATAAGCAGTGAATCATTTCCCTGATTTTTTGAAGACGAGTTGCAGCTGCGAGGAGTATTTTTCAATGTTTATTTTCTTCCAATATTCTCAGAACAATTATGGTGAATTCGTTTATGTTGAATTCTATTTTTAGCATGAGCTAAATTTTCTTTATTCTAGAAAAACGATGTAACCTAGTTCCGAGCTATGCTTGATTGTCTATGCTAATTTAAGGCAATTCACTCTTTGTCTAGCTGATTTATTCTGAGTTTATTTCTTCTAATTAACTGGCCATTGATTAGATGATATTTAATCTTGGGATTTGCTATCGAAAGAGGGAATCATAGGGTAGATCTTGAATATTTCAGCATAGGTAAATATAGAAATCGAAAAACTTGTATGAACTTATGTAGTATTTAAATCATTGGTCTTATTGCTTTCTTGCTTTATTAATTTTCATATTCTTGTGTGAATTGATGAGCAAAAATAATTTCCAATTGACTATCGAAAGAGGCTGTTGGATGAATTAGAGATTTGCTAATAAACAAAAAGAATTAAATTAAATTAGCTAGATGAGTAAAGCATAGTGAAGAGTTAGCTGAAATCGATTTCGTAGAAGTTTTCTTTCCCATTAATCTGATCTTCAAACGTCAGTTTTATTTCCTTTGCGTATTTATCTTTGAGTTGATTTTAGTTTAAATTGCAACTACAAAAATCTTAGTGATTCCTCTTCATAAAATCAAGTTTAATATAATTTTGGTATTTGACAAAAGTAAGGTACCAATCCCTGAGGACGATCCTCTTCTTATCACTTTATTATAAAACTACGATACTATGCACTTGCAGTTTTGCACCGATCACTTGCCATTTGTGTGATGGGTCAAAATGTGAAAGTGTGAAATGCTACTGGGGTAGATCTCGGTTCTATAAAAAGTGAAAGAAAATGGTTGCATCTATAATGTCCTAATTTCTAAATTTATAGTGACAATGAAACCCCCTAAATCAAGCTTTGTCGAACATAAAAACATATTGCAGGAAATCATAGGCAAATATTGCACCTAATACCTTTATCATCAACCTTTCTTATAAACTTGTCAAAACACAAAAGAGCAATCCAATATTCCAAAACAAGTTATAATCTTACATAGTTAGGTTCATTCTCTTAACTATCCAACTACAAATATCGAAACAATCAATTTACAAAAACACATAAGTACCACACACATATCGTACAAACCACTTGAGTAAAAAATGAGACTTGTCCAGTAACAAAAAGAAGTCGGGTAAAGAGAGATTTACTGACACATAGAACTTGCAATACAATATAAGCGATAGAAATGGTTGTATCAAGCAAATCTCACCCTCAAGAGCAAAGAGCCTATAGGGGATCCCATTACCTGCATAACATCAACAACAGAGGAAATGGCAGCCATCAAAGATTCGATATCTGCCTATAAAAGTAAAGAGCTAAAAGTGCACCAATTATGCCATAGATATTTGAAGCTAGAAAACAAAATTTTAGACAGAAGCATCTTTAACAAAATATACAATTCCAACAAAATATATAAAAGAAAAATAACATAGCAATTTCTCAAAATATACAAATCCAACCAAATATATATATAAAAAAAATAACATAGCATCTTTTACTATGCGTATGAGTATGCATACCAGTCAAAAAAAGAAATCGGATAAGGATATAAAAGGAATCAATCACAAGCAGCAAAAGTATAAGCATCTTTTTTTTTCATACCTAGAAGAATATCTACCATGACATACAACCTCAAAGCAGCATAAACTTCAAACCAAAGAGTCCAAATCTCTTGCAAAAGCAATAAATATATGTTAATTTAAAAACATAAGAACAATATGATACAATAAGTTTCTTCCAACCTTAAAAAATACTCACCATTTGGTACGATGGAGCCGCTACTACAACATGGAGGCCAGTGACATTGCTGAGAGCTGAGAGAGAGGAATAGAGAAACAAAGAGTGAGATATGTGAGGGAGAAGCTGTCGGAGAGAGATCTACAAAAAGGAGCTTACCAGCATGAGGCGGGCGCCTGGTGGTGGTGCTGGAAATCGCCTAGGTTGTGATCGAGATGAGAGAAACAGAGGGAGAGAGAGACGTTGCTGCTATGTCTCACTGCTTCAATGGTTTGGGGGGTTGTGTCTTGCAATGCTACTATTGTGGGTGGCTAAGTTAGTGGTTAGAGGCAATGCACAACATCGTTAGTAGTGAAAAAGAGAGAAATCGAGGAGTGAGAGGGCTATGGGATGAGGGGGCTTGCATCTAGTGGGTGGAGGTGATGCACGGCGTCGCTAGGGGCCACCATGCATCGTGGCCTCTAACGGCAGCAAGGGCCTTGAGGTGGAGAGAGAGAGAGAGAGAGAGAGAGAGAGAATCGTGAATGTGAGAGAGGGATTTGTGTATGCTCTCAAATTACACTTGGTGGAGAAAACATGAAGCGAAACGAAGAGAAAAAGAAGTAATTAAAAAAAAAATAGTACTGACACAAGCACTCGATGTATACAGAGATCACTGACATAAGTAATTTCATTTCCCATAATTAAAATGATGCAAGGACACTTACAAGAGTAAAAAAAAAGTAAATAAAAAAAATTTATACTGACACAAGCACTCGGATACATAAAATCACTGACACAATTCATTCACTTTCCCACACAAGCACTCGACTAATACATACACAAGCAATTCCCTTCCCCATAATTAAAATGATGCACTGACACTTACAGGAGAAATATAAGTAAATAAAATAAGTTTACACTGACACAACACTCGTATACATAAAATTACTGACACAATCCATCCCCTTTCTCTCAATTAAAATAATACACTATCGTTGACTTACTACCCATTGACACAAACGAAAAAAAAATAAATTAAAAGATATTTATATCCTTACGTAAACGGATACAAAATAATAAAATTGAAGAATAAAAAAGTAAACATTCAAGACATAGACGACACACAAAAAAATACATAAAAATAAAAAATTACTGTTCATGCACTCTTATACGATAGAGTAGATAGTTATATATATATATATATATATATATATATATATATATAGAGGAAATGCTTAGGCCACTGCTGACTTTTTTTTTTTAATGGTTAAGAAATTTTTTTTATATTATTATAATTATTTTTTATATTTTTTAAATATTTAAAAGTATTAAAAATAAACAAAAAAAAATTTCTTAAACCTAGCGGTAGGCCATTGGGAGCCCACCAGCACACCGCTGATATATTTATATTCTTAATATTTCGGCTACAGGAAATTTATTCCGGTCCTACACTGACAACCTACGCTATGCAGCCTGTCATAGTAGCTTAACTGCAAAAATTATTATCATATATAATAAAATGAAGTTGAATTGAGTAATATATATATACAATATTATATGATAAAATAAATATAAGTTTAATTTAAGGTAAGATTAATTCATTTTTATTGTATATATATATACTAAAAAGGTTAGCATATTCTGCAATTACAATGAAGATATAGTATAAACTAATTTGAACCTTTTTTAAAATAAAATATATAGCACCATATAAATAAAAACTATATTGATTAATAAATATGATTCCGTTTCCTGTTATAAGTAAAAGAAAAATAAAACATCACTTGTCAACAACTTGAACGTACGTACGACCTGCAACAAAATGTAACATAGACTAATTTTGGCTATTTTATAAGAATAAATAATCAAATACTTGTCTAATATTAATATACTTTATAGTTTTGCATAATTTCAATGTTACTTAAACTATAAAAGTTGGTGTTAGTGTTCTGGATTTAATACATGCAGATCACGAAATAGCGGCCAAGGGGTGACATCGTGAGGGCCACCCTGCAATGACCTAATGACACACCATAGGCATAGGCTTCACCTCATGGTGGTCCAAATCTTACCAAAATACCCACTAGTGGCCAACATTGTGGGCCACTAATGAATAGCTGTCAGGAAGAGCAGAGGTCGTTTGTCCCCATCTTTTTCTTTTTGCTATTTCTCTGCTTAAAATTTTAAAAAATTTTCAAAGTTTTATTGTTAGACGTGCCAACTTGACATGCCAAATGTTAAAACGAGTTTAAAATTTTGTAGCATAGAGCAAAATTGAAAAAGAATAGAGAATAATAATTTGTATTAGAAAATTAAAGAAGAAGAACACAATAAGAATGCTTTGAACAAAATAATGCGTGGTAGGTGTGGAGACTCGATTGTCTTGCCTGTGATGATCGTTGTTAGAGAAACAAGGTGGGTAGGCTCTCCCTATTTGTTGACCAGCCACATTGTGGCTGGCCCTTGTAGAGCCACAAGAGATACCCAGGTCCGGTCAGAGTGGAACTACTCTAATCGCTTCGAGATGACACTTCGACGGCCACCATGGCAGATGGGCAAATACAACGTCAATATTATGATCGCCTATATCTATGCCGGATTTGGGGAGGGGGGAACCATACGATACCATCCACTCCCCGTCTATTACCACACAACGGTTGCCCAGCCTCCCCTCTTATCTTGTTTAATTAATTGGGTTTTTAGTTTTGGGACTTTTAAAATAATTTTTTATTTAAGATAAACATTATTGGTTTTTTTTTTCCTATTATAATTTAGGTTACTTATAGGTTAGAATTTTCTATAATTTAATTTATTAATGAGTATACTTAAAAGGGATATTAAAGTTTTATCAACTATCAAACAACTTTTATGCTTAATTGTGGTTTGAAAAATGATTTTGGGTTTGAAAAGCTTGCAAAAAGGTAAGAGGTAAATGCAACTTAATTATCAGAAGGTGTTACATGAATTAGGATTGGGCACGGGTTGCTCGTAACCTGACCTGTCTCTGTGTCCTGCTTGATGTGCGTGATACTGGGTGAACAATCCGTCCAGTTTGCTGGGCTTGCAAGACAGACTAAAAATTCTATTAGTTAAAGCGGGGTGGGAGACAGGTACGATATCCACCCACCAGGATATCTACCGGCCTCCCCTATTTATGCAAAGATAAAATCGTATTTTCCTTTTATTTCATCTTCTGAATCATCTAGTCGCCCTTTGCTCTCCCCCCATCTCATTGTTTCTTCTTTTTTTTCTTCTTCCAAGGTATTATCCTCTTCGTCTTCATCTCTTTGTTTCACAACCTAGTTTTTTTAATAAGTATAAAATGTAGTAAACAATTTATATTAAGAGTCAGGCTACTATGCCACCCCATTCATAACGCTGGACCCTTTTTTTTTTCTTTTTTTTTTCATTTCACATTTTTTAATCATTTTCTTAATCATTAAGTAAAAAAAAATAAAAAATACATCAATACACTTAAAATCACTTTCTTAATCACTAAGTAAAAAAAAATACACCAATATACTTAAAATCACTTTCTTAATCACTAAGTAAAAAAAAAAAAAAATTTGCCCAGCGGTCAAACTGGGCGATTAACCCCAGGCGGCACAGAGGCTTTATCCTTATACTAATAACATCCCAACTATGTTTTCTCAAATTTTATTAGATCACATACCATTTTTGTCTCATTTCATTGCTCCTTGAGATGGCAAGTACTAGTACAACTTACATAGCTCGCCAAGGTAATGAGCACCACTACTTCTTACGTTGCTCGCCAAGATAACAAACACCATTACTTCTTGCATTGTTCATTGTGATGACGAGCATTATTGTTCTTTGTGTTGCTCGCCAAGAGGTGAACAACTTAGCTCCGTAATACTTGCTTGGGATGGGCACATTACTTGTGGTAATATTCGCCTATCGTATACTCCCTATCACTTGCCAAGATGGCGAACACCATGGTTCACTACATTGCTCGCTATGTGGCGAGCAATGGGACATGGTGAGCAATGGGCTCTCATAATGCTCGCATATCATCACGTAGTGAATTCCTCTCACATAACTTAGTGACCTCTATCCACGCAGTATGCATTCCTTGGCAACAACATCTATACTATTGGATGTATTGCATTGTCCATAATCAAACCTAGTACCAATCTCAAGACAGGAACATCTTTGGTTGAGTATTTTAATTATATTAAATTGGTCAACCTTGTCTTCATAATTCCATCAGATTGATATGCGGACATGCTTAGAACAATATCTTTTGTATAAGCATATAGCTTGATATAAAGACATACTGGAAGCAGTGTCTTTTGCAGGCACAATTTAGTGAATGATGGGAAAAAAAAGGAGACAAGTTTGCCAATTTTAACCATTTTTCAATTATTTAAAAATTTAGCAAACAAAATCAACAAGAAGCAAAAAGTTAGATCCATGATAAAATAACATATAATAATCCACAATCTGGTTCATAGGATTGGCATAGTTCCTACTTAATTACTTTGGCTGGTAAACTTTTAACAGTCGTTTGGAGTAGTTTTCTTTCACTAGTTCCTTTCACTTTCTTTTCCTTGCTCATGGTCCCCATTCATTTTCTATCTCACCCAATCTTGCCTACATAATGTGTGCTTGCTTCACACTTTCACTTTACACTTGCTCACCTGTTCCCTACCTTTCACTCTTACCATTGCAATTTCTTTTCACTATAAGTTACCATCCTCCCTATTTATAATGATTGGATTCTTACGGCTGAAGTAAATTAAATTATTTTAAGGGTTAAAACCCATGTTATCCTAGTGCTTACTCTCTAATACCCTAGGTCTAGGTGGAATCTTGTCATTGCAATTTCAGTTTTCCCTCTTAGACTTCACGTGATCCCTTATCCACAATCACAATTCTTGTTTGATAACCATCTTTAGTTTTTAAGTAGGTTGCTCCAGATCCCTAGTGAGTATGCTCAATGCTTCCGAGCAAGTGTGTCAAGCAGTATACTCAGTCATGGTGTGCAAGTATGTTGTCATTCTGAGCAATTATACTCAGAATTTTCTTTTGCCCTAATGCTCAGTCGCTTGTTATCTTCCGAACAAGTCTACGAAGCAAGTGTGTTGAGCAAGCAAGTTGCATATTATTCTCGGTCATCCCAAGCAAGTATACTAGGACCTTTCTTGTGCCTTAATGCTTGGAAATTTTCAATTTCATTCCAAGTCCGAGCTTCAACTTTCGACATGGCTTTATATAAAAAAGAACAACAACGGCTTTTCTAGGAATTCAAAATTATAGGTTAAATGAATATAATATTTTCTATGTTTTAAAATGATATTTAAGATGAAGATTTAGATTTTAATTTATGAACTTATAACTTATATGGTATTACGCTTTGACTTCATGTGTTTTTCTTCTTCATCTTCTTCTTCTACTTTTGTCTTCTTCTCTCATCGTCTCTAGTCTTTGAAGCTTTGGTCGTGAACCAGAGACCAACAAGGGTCTCTTGTCACAATCAAAAACCTTTGTTTAAGGCCACAATGGTCTCCAGTCTCTAGCTAGAGAACGAGAGAGTTGTGCAAAGATCTTTGTTCCTTATTTGTGAAGCACATGATCTAATTTCTCTAGGACTTGTTTGGAAATATATCTCATCCCAAAATTCGCATATCATCTTATCTCATCTCCTTCCCAAACATAATTCAAATACAAAATTTTTGAACGAATCATTTACAACTTTTTCAAACTTTCAAATAAAAAATAAAAAATAATTCAACTTTTTCAAGTTTCTAAACAAAAGTAATATTATAAAACTATATTCTAACAATATTTTAACTTTATAATATTTTTTATTCAACTTTTTCTCTCTCATTTTTCAAAATCTAAAAAATACTCAATTCAAGCAATCTCATTACTATTCACAAACTATCTTACTATTATTTATAAAATTTTCATCTCATCTCACTCCCCAAACAAACCATAAGTGTTATTGGGTGTGTGGTTGTGTTGTGGGCTTGGCCCGTGTAGAAGCCCATGTTGTGAATCTGAAGCCCAGCCTGTCACCCCTTTGGAAACGACATTGTTTGATGTCTGTGGGTGAAAAATCCTAATCTCCTTCTTTTCTTCTCTTCCCCCCTCCCTTCCTCTTTGGGCGCTGCACCCTCTTCCTCTGCAACCCATGACCCCACAACGCGACCCATGCCCACCTCAAGTTCGCCTCCACATGTCAAGCAATGCTCGACTCTCTCTACACCTTTCGGCCACTGTTTCTTCCCCAATTCGTGTTGCCCATCTCCCTCTATCTCCCCATGATTTTTGGTCATGCGCCTACGCATCGCCGCTGTGATCTAGCCCATTTTGTGCCATGTGTTGTAAGGTTCAGTCCCTTCTCGATCACCCCACCCATCATCTCAGTTTCTCAATTGCATCCAAAAGTTGCTTTCATCGTGGGTGGGCTGCTCAGTCTTTGTGTAATGCTCTAATAGAAAGTTCAGATCATATGACCTATACTTCAAAAGTACTAGTTAATGATACAATTAGAGCCCTATTGAAACCTTATAAAGAGTAAGAAATTCTCATTCCCAAGCAATGTGGGATCCTATACGCCACCTACCATTATTCTTATCATATGAGATATCACAATCCCTCCCCCTTAAATTCCTGATGTCCTTATTGGGACTATCCGTTGTAGGTGATATGGCTCAAAACCCATATTTCTAGTTGGGATAAGGTCTGATACCATTTGTAATTCCCAAATGAAACGCCCAAACGACATTTCCTATACTCGAAAAACACTAGTCAATGATACAATTAAAACCCTATTGGAATTTTATAAAGAACAAGAACTTCGCTTTTCTAAGCAATGTGGGATCTCATACACCACCTACAATTATCCTTATCATATGAGGTATTACACTTTGTCTCTCCAAATCTCCCATTTTCCCTCTCGGCCTTCTCTCCCATTTGGCTTATAAATTTTTCTCTAAGGGTTCCACCATCGCTATCAAGATTCACACCCACAAGCACTCAGCGAGGGTGGTCCAACCACCCACCCACCCCCTTCATACCTCTTGACCTCTCCCCTCTCAATTCTCCCCTACTTTGTAATCAATTTTCTCTCTC
This sequence comes from Carya cathayensis, assembly GCA_011037825.1. Taxonomy (NCBI): domain Eukaryota; kingdom Viridiplantae; phylum Streptophyta; class Magnoliopsida; order Fagales; family Juglandaceae; genus Carya; species Carya cathayensis. The sequence continues at coordinate 617,857 of QGSO01000502.1, read as the reverse complement.
TCCTAGGGTTTCCACTCCTGCCAACCACCACCATCCATCTTGCTTCCTCATTGTAGCATCTTTCGACTTTTGTCCATATTTGTTGCCATACAAGCTGTGCTAGCCAGTGTCACCTCGACCGTGGTCCTCCCTTTTCAACACGGCTATAGTAAGATCATTTGTCTCTTGTGATGCCTTTTCATTTTCTATTGCATGTTCAAGTGTTAATCTTATAATTTTGTCCCTCTGTGCAGCAATCTGAGCCCACATATGCATACACACATGCACACTGATTCTCTCAACCCAAGAGGAACCGCCACATTTAGCACCTTAAGACAGCACTATGATCATCCAGAAATGTTCACTATGTTTGTAAGTGGTCCTCAAACTAAACTTTAAAATACTTGTTATTGGAAGATTTCTGAATCTATGTTGTATAGTCTGGTTGGAAAAGGTAGAGTTGAGGTTGTGGGTGTGAAACATTGGGAACAAATTGTAGTTGCAAAATTTTGGGAATCCGTGAAGCGTTGGGATTAAATTGCAGTTGTTGTGGTGTTAAGTATTGGCTTGTTATGAAATCTTGTATTTTGTTTTAATTATTAATTGATATAGTGCCATATCAATCACTAATTACCTATTGCATATAGACATTACATCTACTACATGTCATTAAAATTTCAATAATTGTGCTCTAATTGGATTTATGCTAAAATATGGAAAATTGAGAGTTTTGCTGTCAAAGGATTATTTTGTGGGTGCGTGTGTATCATGACCCCAAACTGAGATGAGTCATTATCTCAATGAAGCTCATTTAGTCACTCGGGAGCATGTTAAACTGAGTGGCATCCCCTAGATTGTTGCCAGGCGACAAAGGACTCAGCTGAGCCAGTAACGCTCTTGGGTTGATTGTGTTGCCTCTCTGCTAGTGGAGGTTAAAGGATACCTAGTCATGTATGTGCCAAGTGTGGAGTTAGACATTGCTCGTTGTAAAGTCACATGTATGATCATTACTCGTAGTGTAATGAAGGGAGCCAGAATGTATAGGTAGTCCATAAGGGAGACAATGGTGCATACCTTAATCAAATAGTTATTTTCAATAATAAAAATGTGATTTTCAGGCGTGAAGTGTTTTGTGTGAAATTTGGAAATGTACTTGTGACTGTATAAATTTGTAAACATTATAATTCTCTGACTTTCCCATTTTTGTCTGACTTCATATTTTTCCCTACACCTGCTTGTATTTTGAGTGCTAGTTCTGGTTTCACTTCCTGAGATTTTGTAAAATACCAGTGTCGTGTTCCCACTTGCGGTTCCATGGAGACTTTGATGTAGAGGACATTGATGAGCTTGGAGGTTCTACTCCACCTGAGGAGTAAAGACTTGGAGGCCTTTTTTGCCCTTTGTTAAGCATTGGTTAGTTGGTTTAATTTTTAAATTGCATTACTGTAGTATTTAAATGCTAGAGTTTGGAAGACTAGTGGTTTATGGATTTTGTTTGGTGATGTAACTTTAAATTCGGGTAATGATAGAATTCCTAACTGTCATGTTATTTTACCGTTTCCTATTAACTGCACTCTATTATATTGCATGCATGTAAACACTTGCTTTCATAGTACGCTAGAAGTGTGTGACCCGAGCGACCAATATTTAGAGCATTGCGAGTTCCGCCGAAACACAAGTGCAGGTCGAGGGTGCCACATTATTTGTGCCCAATGCTTGAATTTTTTGTCTAGATCGGTATTCTTTTGTTTAGATCAATGCGATTTTTTAATTTACATTTAGATGATTTAGCGATTTGGATCACAGAGACGGGATGATGAGCTGAAAAACCTACCCATCCATTTGGCAAATGCAGACAGTCACAATGTTAGAGCAGAGCCAATTAGGGTTGGTGCTACCCACCCTGTATTATAGGGTGGGTAGCACTCCTAACATGAATATATATAGAGAGAGAGAGGTGAACAATCAAATGGACTTTCACTATTAACTATTGAACAGTTTACACCCAAAGTTTTTCTTTAAAAAAAATAATATGTTATGGTAAAGTGATTAAAAAGATCAATCAGAGTGGTTGAGGCCATTTACAAAGGGAGAATTCTATGTGCTACACTTTAAAGTGTCAAATTTCACATAATAAGATGGAATTAGGATATATAGGAGGATACATGGTCCGTACGCAACTAGTATTACTCTTAACAATTAATTACCATCTAAGATTTAGTACTACTAGTGAAAGGCACACACGTTTTTATGCTAATTATTACCAAATGAATATTCTGGGAATCGATTGATATATATATATATATATATATAGGTTAATTTTTTAAAAGTCATGACAAGCACATAATGGCGCCAGCGGAAAACACATATTCACTACTACGTACACGCCCATTTCCTCTATATTTATTTCAAACTCACATACATTGTGACTCTCACCAACTCTCTCTCTCTCTCTCTCTCTCTCTCTCTCTCTCTCATGGGTGCATCTTATTTTGTGGGAGCACTGCTACTCATATTTCTCTGGCACAAAGGGAATTGTGGGTGTGACTTTTACAATGGAAGTTGGGTTCGTGATGAGTCATATCCTCTCTATAATTCATCAAGCTGTCCGTTCATAGAGAAAGATTTCGATTGCCAAAAGAATGGGCGTCCAGACAAACAATATCTCAAATACAGATGGCAGCCTAATGGCTGCAATTTACCAAGGTAAATACCTCTCTCTCGTTCGGTCTCTCTCTCTCTTCTTCTATAGACTGCATGTATGCGTGCTTGCTAATTTATACTCACTTGATCACTTTCACACTGACATGATTTAACTTGATATGCTTTCTTTAATTTCTTTGTTCTTTGATTAAGTTCGAGTTTCTGGAATACTGTTTGAATTCACTTTCTCGGATGCACGAAGCTAGTCGAGAAACATTGCAGCTTTCTGCAACGCATAAGTTTTTTGTTATAAGTTTATATTTTTGGACATTTTTTCCTCCCATAAATGTCGGTGCCCCACGAGGTAGGTTTGACACCATTTAGTAATATATTACGTACGATCCATTTCAAATGAAAGAGACAGTACGTATAGAGATATACTAACGAAATTAATTAGAAGAAAGTCATGATGTTGGGCAATATATAATAATATTAATGTTGTTTGTGTATGTGTTGATTGAGAAGCATATATCGTGCAAAGCCATATTTTATTTTATATTATTTTTAGGTAGAACTAGAATATTCTTTTGGCTTTTACTTACTTAACTTCCATGCATCCTTTAAACATCTTAATTGATCGGTAGGATAATTATTTTAGGATATGAAATATTTTTATCACTCAAATCTTCGTGCATGGCATCAATTAAGTGGCTAGGATATTATATGACCAAACTGTTAAATAAAATGTTCATGGACTTAAAATTGTGAAATCGGCCGATATAACATGAGGTTTCCTTAGTCAAAAACTCTATGTGTAATCATTTTCTCAGTCGAACTAGAGTCTTTAATTAATTGATTTTTCCCTTGCTGCATCAATCACTTTAATTAATGTGGCGGGCTTGACTTCAATGCCATCATATATATGGAAATTTCATAATATTTATTGATGAAAGTAATATTAATAGACCAATCAGTTTCAACGAAATAATTAGACCAATTATAATTTCTAATTCCTAATTTCTGGTATTTCAATGAAATACCCCTTGGACTTTAATAATTTTTCTAGACGCATATATAAATGCATGAGATAGTAATGGATGGTGACAGATTAAGAAAATTAATAATCTTGAGGTAGCCAATTAAGGACCTCCGAATATATATATAGTAATTGAAAATTTTCTAAATATCAAACTTAAGTTTTAACCATGATTTTATTGAAAAAAAGGGCGCTATGTTTATAAACCAATTAAGCAACAATACTCCAAATATAATCGAAATTCTTAGTAGTCTTTCAACATGTGTAATTGATCTAAACCCGACCTACTAAAGAACAAAAAACATTTCAAAGTCTCAAATGATTGAAATGGAACTCTAGTTATAAGTAGAGAACCTAATAAGGTTAGGATCGATATTTATAACAGCTGCGCATATTATATATATATATATTCATCAGCTAGCTAGTTACAGTAAACATTATGCATATATACACACACACACACACCTAATAACAAGTCCCATGCATGCATGGCAATGATGGCATCATTTTTTATTAAAAGAACAAATTATTAGGTTGCTAAATTGTTTCGTCTATCTGTATAAAACTACCCAGATCAGAAAATGAATGAAAATGACCTCATAAAAATTTGTAGAATTCCTTGCTTGTTGATTTGGGTATGCGACAAGCGCAGCTGGTGCATGTGATAATCTCATACTTCAGAGAAATAAAAAAGAAGGAAAACTAGAATTTCTTCTGGGTCCCAATACAGCTGTATTCTCACATGCATCAAACAAAGACCCTATACGTAATTCTTAAAATAGAGATAATTCTGTTCTTAAGTTGCTTTCATGGCTTTAATTCGTCCTCACAAATAATAATTAGCAGCGAAAGAAAACAAAATAAGAAAGAAATAAGCTTTAAAAAAAAAAAAATATTGATCACATGCAGATTGTTGATGCAGATTCGATGGTCGAGAGTTGTTGAGAAGGCTGAGAGGAAAGAGCATAATCTTTGTGGGGGACTCATTGAGCTTGAACCAATGGTTATCACTCAATTGCATGCTTCATACAGCTGTACCAGAAGCTAAATACACCTTAGTCAGGACGTTTGGATCAGATATCTCCACATTCACTTTCCCGGTTAGATTAATTATCATTAATTTCCTCGCAGCAGTTTTACTCATTCGTGCATGTACATTTTTGTCGGTGCATATGTCTGGCCTCAACGATATCTAGCTAGGCCAAAGATAAAAGACAAAAAATAATAATAATTAAAAAAAATGATTTGTATAAATTTCAAATAGAGAAACTTCGCACATGCTTTTGTAAAAAGGTGGATTCCACTTTAAAAAAGTGTAATTTTTAGTGGGATTCACTTATTTATAAGGAGCTTACACGATGTTTATTTATTTGAAGTTTGTACCTAATATTATTCATAATAAAAACTTGTTTCCTGGCTAACTTGCACCAGTTATATCTTAGTTTATGCATAATTAAAAAAAAAAAAATTGTAATAATGGTTATTATTTTGCGCCAATGCAGAGGTTGGCCGCTTATAGCAGGAAATTATAGTACTGCCTTGGCTAGAGTTTTGTTATAGTTTTTATTTTAATTATTTGGAAAACGTCCTGTTCTGGTTGTGTTTGGAGTCATTCCAGCTGGCTATGGCATATGTCCAGATTTGTTGCTTTCGAATGGCTCGTGAAATATTAGATATTTTAAGAATCCAGTAGTACTAGTACTACTTCTTGCCGCCCATGCATACTGCAATAATTATATATATAGGATGGAGACAAAACTAATTAAGAAGGAAATAAAAGAAAACATGTGGGAAATCTTAATCTGTTAATGATAAGATCGATCTCCACTTTTTCATAAAAGGATAGTCGGTTTCTACCGGCCTGTATCTCTATTCATGTGGGTAAGTAAAATGGATGCAGGTTTGCATCATTTGGATGAAATCAGCTTAAGAAATCCGAACATGATTAATGCTCTCTTAAAATGGGAAAAGATTTCACACTTAATTTTATAATTTGTTCAAATTTTGGCCTAAAAATCAGTAAAAATTCATATGGATTCTGAAGTAATTCTTCTAACCTATTCATATTAATTTATGGGTCCTCGTATATATATAGGATACACATGAGGCTTAAAATCATGCTAGGTTAGGAATTCTCTAAGATCTCTATTTAACACGCTAGCTAGCTACAATGGATGCTTGAGCATTTCATACGTATCATCAATATTGGATACATTTTTTCATGACTAGTTGTCTTCATCTGCTATCGATCCATAAGAATATATATACTTAATAAATATCTTATAGACCAATTGCAAGTACTTAATTAAGTCCATGTTTGGATGCATTAATAATTTTTCATCTACAGTAGGGTATAAGATTTTGGTCAACAATAAAAGTTTTTCCCCAAGTTCTTTCCAAAACATACAAAATCTAGCTATACATGATTAGTAGATGAATTAAGAGTTTACAATTTAATTAATTAATTAAGAGTTTATTATGATCATATACTTCATTTCAATGTACGTGAAATTAATAATATACAGGAATACAATGTTAAGCTGTTGCTTTACCGCCACGCGTTTCTCGTCGATATTGTACGAACAAGCATGGGTCGAGTTCTTAAACTAGATTCGATTAATGAAGGTGCGAAGGTGTGGACTGGAAACGACATATTGATCTTCAATTCATGGCATTGGTGGACTCATACAGGAAGAAAACAACCGTACGTATTTTCATGCATGCATGTATATAATACCGGCCTTTGCTATCTCGAGTAAATAATGCTTGGATGAATGTGTTAATTGCAGATGGGATTTTATTGAAGAAGGAAGTAAGACTTACAAAGACATGGATCGCTTGGTTGCATTCGAAAAAGGTTTGAACACATGGGCTAAATGGGTAGACTCAAACGTGGACCCATTGAAAACTAAGGTCTTCTTCCAAGGCGTTTCTCCAGATCATTCAAAGTAAGTACCCTATAGGCTATGGACCAATATGCATGAAATTAGATCATCTAATAGATCAATAGCTTCCTAGAAAAAAGGTGTTTCTATTGTTATTCTTATTTATTAATATTGTTAGTTTTTCTTTTCGCGCGGTGAATAGTTAAGTCATTCTGTAAATATAGCAGTGAATTGAAGTTCAGCACACATGCATCTCAACCATATATACAAACTCAAAACAACATGACAAGGAGCATAACAAACACCCTACGGAGGGATCACTAGAGAAAACATAAAAGCTCTATTCAGAACAATATTCTTGAAACCATTCTCAAAAGATATACTCGATTCTTTTCAACCCCAAGAGATCGATGGTTCTGATCAAGATTCTTTAGCTGTTTGTAACTACATTTTCTAGTAAAATTTTGTGCATTACGTGCCTGTTTGGGTTTGAGTTTCGGAGCTTAAAAAGTAATTTTAGGAGTCTAAAACCTCTTTTAAAGAAGAAAAATTGATATATTTAGTAACTTTATAAAAAGTGATTTAAGCATCTTAAAAAAAGCTGAATCTCCCCTTTAAAAAACACATCAAGTTAAAACTTTTGTTGATAATTTCCTACAGATAACGATACATTTTTAAAAATCTATTGTAACTACCTTTAAAAGCTCTTTAGGCATGCTTACCAAATAATAAAAAACTTTTTAGTAGTAGTGTTAATGTCATATGTCGCACACCTTTGGGCTAGACTCTTAGCATTAGGTCTTCAGTATTAGACCTACAAATACAAAGAAAATACCACAAGACGGTGGGCCGTTATGGTGGCCGAGGAGCCTCCAATGCCAAAGTTAGTATCATTTTAGAGTTTTGTGTGAGTAAATAGAAAGTTCTTAGTATCTAGAAATTGCCCTTTATATCCGATTTTTGGGGTCAGCTGCCCATGACATGTATCAGGGGAATGTGTTCCCTCAGCAGTTCCTTTAGTCAGGTTTCTTTAATGCGGTGTGGCTTCTGGGGTGGCACAATTAATGCAGCGTGGCTCCTTGTCTCGTTTATCTTATGGGTGCACATAGTCAGGCTCTTCCTTCCCAAAACTCTTACCAAATTAGTTGCTACAATGTCTATAAAACTCTAGTAGAAGAGAGTAGTGTTGATTGTTAGTCACAAAAGAAAACATGCTTTTGAACTGCGCATGCATTACCATAAATTTTCACAAGTTTTATATATTTTTATGGAATTAGTGGAAGTTTTTGGGGGCAATCAAATGCAAATCTATGTGAGGGACAAGCACATCCACTGGCTGGTTCAAATTATCCAGGAGGTCCACATCCTGCAGAACAGGTGGTTGAGAAAGTGATAGGCACTATGTCGAGGCTGGTCCACTTGCTGAATGTTACAACACTATCACAACTACGAAAAGATGGACATCCGTCATTCTACTATGGACATGGCCACCAGGTCATGGATTGCAGCCATTGGTGCCTTGCTGGAGTTCCTGATACTTGGAATGTACTCTTGTATGCAGCTCTTATTCACTAATAATTTTGTTTGTCAATAAAATGTCACACAAGGTGGCCTATGATTTTTTTTCCTTTTTGCCTTTTTTTTTTCTAAGATTTTCTTTCAATATGTTACTCTGCTTTATGTTAGAATAAAGAGTACAGTACTTGATCCTGTCTATTGCAAATTGAGATATTAAAAGCATTGAATAGAATAAAGAGTCAATCAATAGTCTATACGCTTCTTAATGGTGGAGATAGAGACAGTTTATTCATTATTGGTACTAGCTAGCTGTTAATTCTAATCTCTCTCTCTCTCTCTCTCTCTCTCTCTCTCTCTCTCTCTCTCTCTCTCTCTCTCTCTCCTGAATTGAAGCAAGCATATATAACTATGCTCAATGTCGAAACTAATACACATGCATTAGTACCAATGCCTATAGCCAAATAAATTGCGAGGCGCAACCATTAATATCCTAAATTATCAGGATAGATATTATTCTCAAAGGATGATCTTCGTGTTAATTAGAACAAAACGCGCGCTGAGTAAGGAAGCTGGCATGGTTTCTCTTTGTCGACCCGGAAAATATGGTTGTAATTGAATTAAAAAAGAAAAATATCCTCTATTTTAATGAAATTAATTAGTTGAATATAGAACATGGACCATGAAAGAGAAAGAAAGAGACATGAACTATGAGAGGTTCCCAACAGGATCTTCAAATGGTTGGCCTGTATTGATTTGATCTTATCATCTCAACTTAATATATGGTTGGTCCCGGCAATCTCTGATCATGATCGTCAATTTCCAACTTCTCGGGACTTTGTTCTTAATTATTAGTTGAGAAACCCCTTAATTTATTAATAGTACACTTTGGCCTTCTTTGTATCCTAGCTAGCTAGTTTTCAATGCAAATGATTCCCAAATATTAAAAACGTATACTGAGCGTGTATATGATAAAACCTTAAATCATTTAAATATGGGTACGCTTTGTTTTCAAATTACTTAACTCTTTGGTAACCTTTTTCTCTAAGTAAACTTGTTACCTGACTAATAAATAAAAGAAAAAGTCTACTATCTTTTCTCTCTTAAGAGGCGATTTTGCTCTCTACCAAAAGACCCAAACATCTCATTCTCTCATCCCAGAGGGAGGGAGCTTCTGCTTCTCCGTCCCTCCTCCCTTTTGGCTTGTCTAGGAATTGTTCGAGTTGTTTTATACCGGTTTTTTTTTTTCCAATTTTCTGTCCATAGTAAGGAGAAGTTCTGATCTATTGCCTTCAAGGCCCCTAAGACTACCACGCGCCCCATCGTAGGACTCCACAATCGCCGATCTTTGATACAATTGAAGAAGAATGTCGAACAGAGCAACATATGAACAAGTGGCTCAAATCTCGCGTGAAATTCACGTGCCTCCGCACCAAGAAGTGCTTGCTGCCACCATGCACGGCATTTTCAAGGCCAGTGATCTCGGATCATTAAGACCCAGCCACCCTCCACTTTCCTAGCATGGTGTGTGGCCTCCACGCGCCACCACAATCCCAGGCAATCTTCTGCTGGTGATTCAGTGCATCTCCATTTTACTATCTTCATATATTTTTGGTTTCCTTAATCAAGGATCATGGGAAAGAGGTAGTAGTGGAAGTCTCCTATAGCCAGTCGAGACTAGAGAAATGCAGCACACATCATTTCACTATGATTTCCAATCATAGTGACACTGTATCCCAAAAAGCAGGCAAATATCCAGCTAGGTAGGGTCCAGTCAAAATCCGAGCGAGTATTCGAATTTAGGCCAAGGATTTAAACTCGGATATTTGAGTCACCCGGGTTATAACCAGATATCCAGGTTTAAATATATTGGGCCTTTTTATGGGTTTTCTAGGGCCTTTGTATTTATATCCTTTTTCACACTTTTTAAAATGTATTTTAATAGGCCTTTGTGCTTATTATTTTTTATATAATGAATGTTTGTATAGAAATTTTTTAAAATTTTTATTATCCTTTCAAATTTTTATAGAACAAAATAAATAATAATAGACACAACACATACAATACACTAGTAAGCTTTACTATTCCTTTTATATAATGAATGTTGCAAATGAGAGTTGTGACGCCCCCAGATTCCGCTTGGGATTGAACGGACATCTGAAGCGTCGGGACATGCAACACAAGGTTACCTGCCCCTGTTCATGACATATAAGATGCAATGTTCCTAACATGCATCTAGCATTATGCAATATTCGCAGCGGATAATTTTTTTTTTTCTTTAGCAATACTATGCACCAAACTAAAAATATTCCAAATACTTGAAACATATTTCATACATAAAGGCATACTAAATAGCCATGATCACCACACTAGTCCAAAATGGTTTTGATCAAAAAGAGTACTTGAGATACAACTCCAAAAGTACAAGTAGTAACCTAAGTTAAATACTATACCATTATCAACATCGCACCGTGGCCTAGTCGACCGTGTTCAGATGGTCAGATTCCAATTCTCCTTTGAGTCCTGTAACAAAATCTACCATTCGGGGGGAATGGTAGTTGGGACTACCATGGTGAGATTTGACTACAAATCTCAGTAAGTTAACAAGAAACTCCCACACTGGTTAAAGATGCATGCATGGCAGTAAAAGCATAAATGCATAAGTGAAGTCGTACATAAGCATAACATAACTTGACATATAGCATGACATAACCAAAACTTAAACGTGAACTGAACTTGACTTAACATGACATGAACTTGATCTGAAACTTAACTTATCATGCACTTGATCTGAATCTTGACTTAACATAAACTTAGAATCTTATTCAATTATCTTGATTAATAACGTGACCATATGGGTGCTACACGGGTCCCCTAGAGCCGTGTGTTCCTGCCGATTACCGCATCACAATACAGGTATCTAGACCAACTGTGAGTGCGTTAATATGTACTCCACAGTTGTTGTGGCCCCACGTATTCTACGTGTCACAATTGCTGTGTCTCAAGTAGTGTATGCTCCACAGTTGTTGTGGCCCCATGAATACACGTAACATAAAATATGGCACCATCGGCGTTAGTGCCTAGCGCGCTCCGGTGACCAGTTACTTAGGCCCCATTCGCAACCTGTTGACTGTACTTCGTCAACCCAGGAAATTTCACACCTATTTAGACACTCCAGCGTGAACAAAGGAGTTCCACTAGGATATTACCACATCCTAACATTTAGGGTCGTGATTGACATGAATAACTTAACTTGAACATGATCTGAAACTTATATGAACTTTACATAAGGTGAACCACACTTGAGTCTGTGGCACCGCATAACATAACTTGTGGTGAACATGCTTAGATTCGTGTCACCCTTAACATAACTTGTGATGAACACGCTTAGATCCGTGCCATCCTTAACATATCTTGTGATGAACACGCTTAGGTCGTGTCATCCTTAACATAACTTGTGATGAACACGCTTAGATCCGTGTCATCCTTAACATAACTTGTGGTGAACACGCTTAGGTCTGTGTCACTCTTAAATATCTTATCTTTCTTAATACATGAGATATTATTTAATATCATGAACTTTTCTAACATGGCGTATACTTGTAAATGGCACAATATGATTTAAACATAAACATTCCATGACATACATGTAACATATGGCATACTTAACATGGCATACTTATAACATACAACATTGCATGACATAAAAGATTGTGTAACAGATAAATACTCATGAAAGAATAAATCATGCGTAACAGATAAACATGTAATGACATGGCATGACATGGCATATATGATAACATACATACATAAATTGTAGTTCCCTTACCCATCATACATACACAATAAACTGATAGTAAGTTAGAAGCTAACTTACTCAGATCGTCGCGTTCTACGAGAATAAAGTGTGAAACACGAGGAACTGTAAAAGGTCATTCTAAAAGTTAGAAATTTAATTACTAACAATTAGAAACATGAAAACAAGCTAACTTAGAGTAAAATTATCATTTTACCCTCTACATGTGGGAAAACGACCATTTTACCCATAACTTAAGGATTTCACATCCTAACTCCAAAAATTTCTAAAATTTACATTCCTCATGTAAATTTTGTCTTAAACTCAAATATTAACTCAGAAAAATTTAAGACAAAACACAACTATGAAAAACACACTATGGCCGAAACATCCATAGGTCATTTCTCTTGATTTTTGTTGCAATTCCTTCCAACTTCAAAACTCATGCTTAAACCAAAATTTTGCACCAACCATCTTCCAATCCTAGGTTTAAAACCATACTTAAAACATCCATTTAGAAAAGACTTATAATCAACACCAAACTTGTTTTTGTAAAAAGATCAAAACACTTGAATCACAAGTTTTGTCCTTAAATCAAAACATCTCCAAGAATTCCAAAAAAATCAAATCTTACTTCTAACATATTCATAACATCATCCTCAAATAAACCATGCTTTAAATCATCAAACTAAAGTCACCAAAATCACAAAAATAACACTTGGAGTTTTTGGTTTTACACTTAGTCTAAAAACAGAAACTTTTTCTTAACTAGTTTTGATAAATCTCTTGATCAATGGCTTAAGAATGGAGATCTTTGAAATAAAGCATCACATGATTTAAAAACGTGTCCTAAAGAATATCCAACCATCAAAATTAAAATCACATGGCTAAAACCCAATAAAACATGGATCTAACCTAAAAACATCAAATCTTAGGCCTAACCGAAATTCTCTTGCATAGAAAAATCATATCTTTTAAACTAATACTAAATATCTCCAAAATAACATCCTAACATGAAAATAAGAGACTTAGGATCATCATATAAAAATATCAAAGCCATTAGAGTAAGATCAAACCACAAAATATTCAAACTTTCTCCAAATAAAAACTGTTTTTCCACTTCCAGTTTTCAAGTTTCTAGATCTAAGAAAATCTATCATCAAAAGCTTTATTCATGCAACAAAACGTCAATGAAAACTCTTAAACACATGCTAAGAACACTCCATAAAATTTTCGGACCAAGATATGTCCATTAGCTTGGTCAAAAACTCCAAAACATAACATACTCTCCAGATTCACGCCCAGAATGACCTTTCCATGGTTAAAAATACTTTTTACCAACCAAATGACCATGGAATGATACGAAAAATACATCTACGGAAACTAGACTCAAAGAGGAACAACTTTTGTGAAGGATTCATCGTGTGAAAATACTTACAAAGGGTTGAAAAGATCCACGCAAAAAGTCCCAGAAATCTGCCCGAGAGAGCTCTTTTGGGTTTCTCTCTAAGAACGGGGTGAAGATATGATTAAAGTGAAGTAAGTGTGTCTTGCACGACTCAAGACTTCTGTAAGGGGAATATTTGGACCTTAATGATCATTGAGTGGAGGTGTAGACATGTGACACAAAGTAGAGGATAGTGGGGGGCAAAGGACAACCTACAAAAACTATGAGACATGGGACTTGATGGGGTGGGTTCCTCCATATTATTGAGTGCAACTTGATGCAATGAATGGTCTATCAAGTGGGGGAAGAAATTTTTCCAAGAAGCTATGCCAAAGTGGCCAAAATCGTGGGCCTTAATGGGCCTTAGTGGGCCTCAACCAAGTGGACTTCAATTTAAGGTTTAAATGGGGTTTGGTTAGGGTTTGAGATGCTATCAATCCCAAATCCAATATTTCTTGGCCCAATCAAATTTTCAAGGTTTAAAATGTTGGATAAAGATGTCATAATAAGAATTTCAGAAATTAATAGCGTGTGGAAGTGATTTAATCAAGTGATTAAACACAATGCAAGAAATTTGATCAAAAGGGTTTGAAGGCCAACTTTAGGGTTTGGGGAAACCGTTTAGGGTTTCGGTTTCAACCAAGTTTTTTGGGGTTTCAAATAGATTTCAACCATTTAGGGTTTCACTAGGGTTGAAACCCTCTTTAATCTAACTCAATTTGGTTGATCAGATGAAAAAAAAAAAGTTTTGCTTAGGTGGCATGATTTCACACATTGATTTCCTTCACAAATCTATCTAATGGTTTCTCTTTGTGCCAAGTATCTAATACTATTCATTATATGTGGTTAAGATCTTTCCAAGTGTCTAAATAAAACTTCTCTAACCTAATTTGGACATTCCACACTGTGATTTTGAAAACACTGCACTTAGTACGCTTATCGAGGTTACTATTCACTCCAAAAAAGTGCATAATAAACTTAGTACTGAAAAATCCTAAATATTCAACTGAGTCTAGTGGCGTAAACTATAACGTAATCTGACACTTCTAACTACCTCAAACAATTAAAATCGCATTTCTGGCATCATAGCGATTGATAACACTAACTATGTTGACAGGCTAAAACTTTTGCGATTACCCGATTCGTGAAAGCTTATGAGGTTTTCACGAGGTTTCTAATGTCTATAGAAATTCCACCATTAAATTTTTAGCGAGCTGTTACAAGAGTGGAGTTGTGGAAAGCTTGTATTAGTACCAAGGTAAAATTGTCAACTAGATTCATCACCCTTTTTGTGTGTGCAAGTGGGAGATGTAAATCTAAGGGATGTGATCACACCAAACTATGTACCCCTTAAATTGCACCCTCTCTTTAGTAATGGTTTCCATTGGGTTGTTGGTTGAGGAACTATCAATAGACACAACCGTTTGATTGAGTCAAAAGTTTGTATCCCTTACTAATGATTGCAATTTTTTCCAACCAATGTCTTATGGTCTATAAATAGAGACCATTTGTACACAATTCAAGCACTTGCAATTCCCTTTTCCATCACTAATTTGTGGACAAAAATTTCCTTATGGGAGTGTTACCATTTTGCCCATTTTGTTCTATATTTTCCAACATGATCATGTTGACGCGTCAATGTCCGAAGCGACCCTTCTTCAAAAAGAAGGATTGAGGAGAAGTGGAAGTAAGTGTCGGTTTCTCGTCCTCACAATGAGGCCGAAGCCTTAAGATTTCCAAGGGAATTGAATTGTCATTGTTAAAGGACCCCATGGCATTTATTAAGTCTCTAGGTATGGAAGCACGAGAAGTGCCAACAGTCTTCCCGGAAGTTATTTCTTGAAGGTATGAATTTTGCCCACTGAGCCCTAGTGACATCTTGTGTTCGCATTTGCTATCTCCTTATTCCTATTTGTTTTTTTCTTAAATGCGAGCATGTCATGGTTTATCTTGAGCCTCAATTATTAAGGAGAGTGAGTACTCTGCTAAGATAGCCACAGAGAAACATGAAATGGCGATAGTGAGGGTGAAGGAGTATGAGGCCCTTTGTGATGGCCTCCAAGCAAAGCTTGCCTAGAGACTGAAGTCGAAACTTTTAAGGTCTTTGATAGATGAGTCCATGCGCAAGACGGATTTAGATGTCTTGTCAATGCAATTGGAAAGTGACATCTAGGATATGCCAAAACCTTCCACTAAAGTTTTGAGGTGTTCCACTGAGTTGTTTGAAGAAACTTCAACAGTGCTCCTTTTTCCATTGATTCCAAGTTCAACGTAAGCTGCACAATTTATTCCTCCGATTAGTGTGGAAGACAATCTATGCCCACCATGCAAATGCAAATGCGATCATGGGCACTCAATATGCAAAATTTATTTGGAGAGGAGCTCCATGGCAACTTGACAGTCTTAAAATAGCACTCGTTCCAATTGCAGAATTCATCAACTGTGTGATACAACCACACGTTGAACTTGGAATCAATGGCAAAAGGAGCACGATTTTACCCTTTGTGCATCCATCATTAGAAATGAAATATGTTAGAAGTGATGCAGTGCAAACAGCCAGAGAAGGTGATGCAAGAGGATCCGAGCATGATGATGCTCAGATGATAGATCAAGGAATAATAGCACTGGGATACTTCAAGGAGGCAAATAAGCTCATTGATGCAGGGAAATAATAGCCCAATGATGATCAGCTGACAAAGGCAACGTTAAAAGCAATGGACTACCTCGAGAAGGTACATCAGTGAAAAACCAGCAGGAAGAGATGAGAATTCTTCGGTTGGGTGAGAAAAGGTACTTTACAACAGGGCGAGAATGAGCATTCCTTAACTCGACAAGAAAGATATTTCTCGATTGGGCAAGAATGTTATTCCTCGATTGGTTTGCGCACGTGACAGTATTTCGCACATAACTTTGGCTACAAATGTCAAAACTGCGCAAATGACCCCAATTTGAAAAAACTCTCTTCATCATGCACATCGTGGTCACCATGCTTTGCCTGGTAGTCCCCATTTCGAATCAAAAATTAGTCATTTTCCCTTCAGAATCATCACTTCAAGTTATTTTCGTCATTTTGGGCCATTTTTATTTTATGGTATGTTTATTTTTAGAAATGATATTATTCCGGATTCTTAGGCTAGATTTTAGTCATACTTCTCTTATTCTGTATTTTAGTATTTGGTCTTAATTAAAGTTTTTTATTTCCATTAGCTATTTAGCCCACCTTGTGGGCTTCAGAAAATTATTATGATTCAATTTTTTTTTTGCAAACAAACCCTAATCTCAAATTTTATTGCAGAGTTTTCTCCCTATTTGTGTTTTTCTCTATCTCAATTTCTAGCTTCTGTTGTAAAACTAGCTATCAGAATAATCATCCTTATTCTATGTCGGCGTCAATTGGCATAAGAGCTTTAGTGTTTTTCTGGGTTGAATTATTGTTAACTTTCATGGCTAGTGGTAGAGGTCGTGGTCGGCATGGACAAGTTCCAAATGAGGAAGTTTCTCCCCGTGATCGTAATGTACAGGACACGATGATTGCAAATTTGCCTAGGTAAATAGCAAAATTATCCTAGCATCTAGAGCACAAAACCTAGAGGGTCAAACTTATAATCAATATTTTGGCTCCAATTTTGGGAACCTGTATCACAATCGTGCTCTGTTTCCAGAGTACTGTGGCAAGGAGAAGCAAGGTAGAGACCTAGGCTTTAGAGTTGATCTACCAGAATATTCTAGTACTCTGCAGGTAGAGGGTTTCATGGATTAGTTGCATGAAGTGGAGCGTATATTTGATTATAAGGATGTCCCAGATCGTATGAAGGTGAAATTAGTCACCATCAATTGAAGGGTTGAGTGTCTGCCTAGTGGGAGCAGTTGAAGTGGTCTCAGAAGCAACAAGGCAAGGCTAAGATTGGCAAATAGGAGAAGATGAAGAGAAGTTAAAGGGTCACTTTATGCCCTTCGGATATACCCGGACCATGTGCTAGCGACCTCATGCATTGTGGCAGGAGGCGAGATACATTGATAGTTGCACCGAGGAGGAACGACATGAACACCGAGGCTTCAAAGTTGACTTACCAAACTTTCTTGGTACTTTGCAGGCTGAAGGTTTTGTTGATGTGTTGCATGAGGTCGAGTGGGATTACTACTCTAAGGAAGATAACTTTGAAGATGAACATTCTTCCATAGGGTGAAACCCTACACCAATTTACAATACCTATCCCGACGAAGATGAAGTCGAAAAAGAGATTAATATTTTTTCTTACAATATAGACAATTCTAAAAAGAAAATGGTGGTAAAAGTTTAAGGATTGAAGACGAAACAACTTTTGAGCCAATTAATTATGTTGATTTTCTGGGAATTGAGGAGTTTTTTTCAAGTTCTCCGTTGAAAAATATTATTTTTGGATTAAGAATGTGGGATAGAGACTTGATTTTAGAGTATGAGATGGTCAATATTGTTTTATGTCAAGTTGGTCAAATCTATGTCAATTTTGTCATGATCGTTGGGACGAAACTACAAAACAAGAGAAATATGGGTTTAATTGGACATCCAAAAGACCAAGGCAAGAAAGTTTAGAATTCGAGAATGAATTATATTCAACCCGTTGAGAATGATGCAAGTATGTGAGTACACATTTATATGGAAAAAAAGTCCAAGTACAGAGTCTGTTGGTTGCACCTACCCATTGGTCCTTTGAGGACCTATGACGTGATAACAACAAACACCTTAGTCCATGCATGCTTCATAGATGCTCACGTGAACTTGAGGGTGAGTTCTTTCCAACCTGAAGAGACAGATGCAGGAAGATCCAAGCATGATGATGCTCAGATGACATTAAGGAATAATAGCATAAGGCTACCTCAAGGAGGCAAATAAGCTCATCGATATAGGGAAATCCAAGCCAAATGATTCTTAGCCAACAGAGGCGACTTTAAAAGCACTGGACTACCTTGAGAAGGTAGATCAGTGCAAAACCTGTAGGAAGAGATGAGCATTTCTCTATTGGGCAAGAAATAGAATTTCACGACTGGGCAAGAAACAGCATTCATCAGTTGATTTGCGCACTTATCAGTATTTTGCCCATAACTTTAGCTACGGGTGTCAAAATGACGCATATAACCCTATTCCAGAAAACTCTCTCTTCAACCTACACGTCATGGTCACCTTGCTTCTCCTAATAGTCCCCGTTTTAAATTCAAAATCAATTGTTTTCCCTTAAGAATCGTCCCTTTTATGTTATTTTTTTCATTTTTAGCTATTTTTCACTTTTGGTAATATTTATTTTTAGGAATGATATTTTTCCAGATTCTTAGGCTAGATTTTAGTCATATTTATCTTATTCCATAATTTTACTATTTGGTTTTAATTACACGTTTGTCTTTCCATTAGTTATTTAAGCCCAGCATGTGGGCTTCAACATATGATTATGATTTGATTTTTTTTTATAAACAAATCCTAATCTTAGAGTTTATCTTAGAATTTTCTCTCTGTTTGCGTTTTGCTCAATTTCAATTTTTAACTTCCGTTGTTAATCGACTAGGAAATTAAGTAACTTTAACATGCTTGGAATGTTAAAGATATAGAGATGTGGTGGGATTGTGTTCTTATTCATGTATCCCAAGCAATATGGCTGGACAAATGTTATCAATAATGTCTCTGTTTTATGAATATGAAGTTTTCCTGTCAAAAAAAAAAAAACTACAAGAATAATCATCTTTATGCTGTCTCGACATCAGGAATGCACATGGAAAACCAATTTTGGCACAGCAGTTGAAGGAGATGCGCTAGAAGTAATCAATCCGATCATATGGCACAGGGCAATCGGAGAATATCGGACTAGGCTGAAGGCATCGAGGAATACCAGAAAAGACATCCGAAAAGGCCATTTAAATGGGCCCCAAGAAAGCTAAATTAACAAGCTAACAATGTGGCAAGATGGGCGGCACTACATCGATAATGGAGACAAAGGTATATGTTACAAGACGTAATTACCTAGGAAGCTAAACTTTTCTTAATGCCACGAATTTGATAGCATGTACTTTAGCAGAAACTCACGTGGGTTATCCACTTCTTGGGAGATATATGAGTGCATATGAGTTGTTTGGCAGATAAAACAGCTCGGCAGATAGTTAGTTAGAAATATTAAATAACTTTATCTCAATCTTCCAAACAGACAAATTGGGATCAAGAATTAGTCCATATTAAGACACTTAGGCCCGTTTTAGAAGACCAAATGAGATATAAATTACTCATCTAAGTTAAGGTGGCAATATGTTACACGATCCGTTAACCTAACACGAACACGACACGATAATAGCGGGTTAGGGTTTAATCTTAACGGATTTGGCTCAAAATGGATTGACCTGTTTAGACACGATTTCTTAACGGATTGATAATGAGTCAACCTGTTATGACACATTAAGAAAATTAAAATTACAATTATACCCTTATACCTAAAAATAAAACTGTTAGAATTTCAATTTCGATATTTTTTTTGTTTAGATGGTAATTTTAGACTTATAGTTAGATTTATAATTTTTATAAATATTGTGATTTAAAAATTTATATAAAATTATACTAAATTTAATAAGGTTAAACGACTTAATTTCAGATCTATTTAACTCATTTATATAAACAGTTTGAAACAGATCGTATTGTATCGTGTTAACCTATTTCGTAATATTCACTAATAAATCAAAATGGATTGATACAACATGACTCATTATATTAATGAGTCGTGATAGGGTTCGAGATTTTGACATGATAAATTTAACAAATTAAATTAGTTTTGAATTATGTTAATTGCTCTCTGACATCTACAGTAATGCCTACAGTTAAAAGCACCGACCGATTGTCGATGTAACAGGCTCCTGTCCTTTCCCCGTCTCACCTACAGTAGCTTATTTCCTTTTTATTTAAAAAATTAACAGATATTTTTGAAAGTATTGAAGGCTGCAGTTTGAATGTTTATTAAAAAATTCGAAGCTGATAAATTGGAAAAAAAATAAATACCATATTTTTATTATATATAATTATCTATTGTAATTTTGTATTTTATTGTAATATATAATTAGAAAATAATATAATATAATATATAGGTCATAATTAGAATAATTTCATTTAACATAGAAATACGTTCATATTTATGAATATTGAAATAATTACGGCTAATTATAAAAAATATTTTTTGAGAAAGTCAAAAACATAGAATTTTTGTTTTCAATATATTCATAATGTTTTCCAACTAATAATTAATCACTTTTCAATAATTGATAGGACCCAATATTTTATAAAATCTTTAAAAAGTTTAAATTATTTCATCTTATCTCACTATCCAAACATACATTTTTTTACAAAACATCTCATTTCATCTCATTATCCAAACACTTTTTTACAAACCATCTTATCTTATCTAAACTCAAAAATCTCATTACTATTCAAAATATCTTACTAATCTCATCTGAAATGCATAACCAAAAGAGGCCTTAGATTTCATCATCTCAACTCAAATTTTTTTATCATTTTCGTCTCAAATATCACTTAAATACAAAATACGTTTCAATTTCAAATTTTTAGCATTTTCATCTAATAATTACAAATTTCTCAAATTTCTAAATAAAACACAAAAAACAATACAAATTTTTAAAATTTCAAAACAAAAATTATATTAAAAAATTATATTCAAACAATATTTTAATTTATCAAATTTTTATTCAACTTTTTCTCTATTTTCTCAAAATCCAACAAAACATTTTACCTCAAATTATTTTGCTATTATTCCAGAATTCTCATTTTATGTCATGACCCAAGTATGCCCTTAGTCACACTAGAACTCAACAAGTCTCTTTGCATAATGATTAATGAGTAGTTCAAAAATGAAATTTTGAATCCAAAATTCAAAAGATCAAGAAGTTTTAGATACCAAACTTCTTATGTTGCAAGAAGTTTAAAATAAAGAAAATGCATGATAAAAAGTAATGGAATTTTTTTCCAGACATATAAAATTTGGTATCTAAAAGCAACAGAAGAATAATTTGCTACTGACATGAATTGTTTTTTTGATCGCTACTAAGTATATAAATTGTCTTTTTAAATCTCGCATCAAATGTCAATGGACAACCGGGCACATAGTTTAATCAATGTCTCCAACAAAAATAAGAAAGTTCAGAGAAATGACCGCAGATAAATTTAGGGTAAAAGGAAGTTTGTTACCGGGTTCTCAATAAGTTATAAAAGAATAACAAATAAAAAATTAAAAAAAAAAAAAACTGAGTATTTGCTTCTAAGATTGACAATGAGGAAAAATCTTGACTAATTAGAGGTAGAGGAAATAATATATAACACGACCTCTAAACTTAACTCGAATACCATACAAAATAAACAAATTTAGATTCGATATAAATAAATTCATGTAAAAATATATTAATCCGATAAAATACGATTAGTAAACAGATTAATTGTAAGTCAACGTGAAACCTGCAATCAACTTATCTAATACAAATACATTTATTTTCAAATTTCTTAAATGTTTAGTCTTGTATGGTTTTTTTTTTTTTAGATAATATGTAATATTAGTATTAGTATTGAACTATTTTTTATCTCAAACTAATAATTTTTTTGTTAATAAATAATTTTATTTTATACAAAATATTAATTTTCTTATCCATTATTAGTTGGATATTGATAATAAAATATTTTATCCTGAATCCAATTGTAATTATGAATGATTTATATAATTATCTCCTTGCATTATATAAAGTTATATTGATTGGGATAAAAAATAAATTTACAGTTAGCTCATCCAATTTATATGAAACGGGATGGCTGTTTTGTAGTAGGGTCAGTGGGATGTAAAAGTGGATTGGCATTGTTATGGAGAAAGGAAGTGTGCCTGGAAATTCTAAATTTCTCACAGCACCATATTAGTGCTTATATTGATGGGGAGATCAAGTGGTTAATGACGGGGTTCTATGGCCATCCTGAGATGAGTAGGAGGAGGGAAACATAGAGCTTGATGTCATTGCTCAGACCCTCTGAGCATATGGCATGGTGTTTGATAGGTGACTTCAATGAGGTGGTTTGTCAAGGGGAGAAGCGGGGAGGGAGGCCTCGGCCTGAAGGACAGATGGATGATTTCAGACAAGCTCTGGAAGTAAATTCTGTTTTTGATCTTGGATGGAAGGGGTGTAGATATACATGGAGTAATAGGCATGGAGATAATACTTTCACCAATGAAAGGCTTAACAGAGCTGTAGCAAATTGTAGATGGACAAATTTTTTTAGAAATCATGAGGTGGAGGTGTTAACAACTCCACAATCAGATCATAAAGCTCTTCTTTTGAGTATGGAAAAAGGGTGTATGGAAAGGAGGGGCAAAAGAATCTTTAAATTTGAAGCTAAATGGGCCATGGAGGAAGAGGGGGGTGAGATTATTAAAAGGGTGTGGTCAAGAAGGCTTGGTGGGCATGGTTGCTTAAGGGGTATCCAAAACAAATTGTATAATTGCATAAGAGAGCTGGTGGTATGGAGCAGGCAAAAAGGGAAAAGTGAAGAAATCCTTATTAAGGAAAAAACAGAAAGGCTGAAAGTGGAACAAGATAAAGAAGGCCCTCATAATGTTGAGATGATTAAAAGACTGTAGAAAGAGTTGGGACTTCTTTTAGAGCAGGAAGATATGAAGTGGAAGCAAAGGGCGAAAAGGAATTGGTACTAGTGGGGGGATAAAAATACAAAATTCTTTCACTCTTGTGCTAGCCAAAGAAGAAGCAAGAATTGGGTGAAAGGTATTTTGAATATGGATGGAAGAATGGTGACTGAGCAGCAGGAAATTGAGCAGGTTTTTCAAAGCCATTTTCAGCAGTTGTTTGAATCATCGAGGCCAACTTTGGAAGATATATATGAATGTTTGAGCAATATGGTGTAAAGGGCTACAAATGATATGAATGAGGGGCTGGAAAAGAAGTTTACTAAAGGGGAAATTGAGGTAGCCTTAAAACAAATGGCTCCTCTGAAGTCTCCTGGACCCGATGGGTATGGGGCTTGTTTCTTCCAAGCCTATCGGCACATTGTGGGAGATGAAGTTAGTAAAGCTATACTGGACTTTCTGAATGGTAATGGGGGTTTAAATGGCACCATTAACCATACGTATATAGCTCTTATTCCAAAAGTTAAGGACCCATTGAAAGCTAGTGAGTTTAGACCCATTAGTCTTTGCAATGTGGTCTACAAGTTGACCTCAAAAGTAATGGCGAACAAGCTGAAGAAGTTGCTTCCGTCTCTAATTTCCAGCAACCAGAGTGTAACAGCCCGCTAAAATTATCAGTTTTGGATTCTTTCTCAACAGCAATCACATCTCTCTCGTCTTTACCCTCATCTGGAATCACGCGTATAGATTATCTTTTCCGTAAATCACGTAATTTGTTCTTCACCGACAGCTGTAAAATCATGAACAGTTTTATCCTAAGCGTTGTACCTCGATGGCGTTTTCCCGGATCTTATCCATCGAATTTCAAAGTATTAGATAAGCTTGTTTTTAAAGTAGCACAATTATAATAATTTAATGAGCTCTGAAAATATTATAATTGTGGATAATTACTTAGATTAAATATTTTAGTTGTTTTAAGATATTAAGATGTTTAATTTTACGTTGAAAACTCTTATTTAAATTAATTGGTTTTATCATCTTCGATTAATTAACGGTACTTTATCATTTTATATAATGATGAGGAAATATTATTTTATAAATTTTAGTTTATAAAATAATATTCTACCTTAATTCATCGTGGTGTTTTATTTAAAGTGTTTTATTTAAAATAAAACATTTACGCGTTTTTAATCAGTGTTTTAATTCACCGTTGAATTATTTGAGGATCCCAAAACGTAGGATTGAAGTTTATTACCTAGGCTCCTACCCTTTTTCCTTCATTTTTCCTTTTTTCTTTTTTTTCCTTCTCTTTCCTCTCCTTCTCTCCATGGTCGACTTACACCCTTCCACCATAGCTGATCGGTTCTAGCTTCCTACCGGCGCCACCTCCGGCCGCCGTGCCTCACCTCCACCTCCGGCATGTCCCTCCCTCACCGGCGAACACATCTGCACCGGAGGTGTGCAACGCCGGCCACCAATTCTCTCTCTCTTCCCGTGCTCTTCCTTCTTGTCTCATTACCGTCGCCGCCCCTTTGACCGCCCGTTTCTCCGCCGTCCGGTGGAGGTGTCGTACACCACCCCCGCCATTCTCTTCCCCTTTCACCATAGTTCATACACACCAATTTTCAGAGCCATCGGACCAGCCGTTAGTCGCCGAGAGCCCCCGGAAGTTGCTGCCCCTGCCCTGTTTTCTCCCCTGTTGCCGATTTCTTTCTCCGCCCAGAACCGCCGCTCGCCGGCGGCGTGGACTACACCACCCACCCAGATTTCTTCCCCTCTCACCGGTGAACATCCCCTCCAAGTTTCACCTCCATCCGAGCCACGGTTAGCCGCCACTCTCGCCTCCAAACAAATGGGTTTTTAAGGCTTTTCACCATTTTGGACCACCATACACGGCCAAATCAGCCACCAAGCACCACCATTGGATTCACCACATCAAGGGCTTCCTCCCCATGTCATTCTTTTTCCCAAACTCTCACTTTTTCTCATATGGGTTTCTCAAAACACCCGTTCGGTTGCACCACCGTGCGCCGCCGTACACGGCCACCCGTGGTGTTTCACCACCACCATCTTGTTCCTCTCATCCTCATGAACCTCTCCAAGAAATTTCATGGCCAACGGAGCTTCGTAGAGCTCACACTCTCCCGCACTCTCCAAGGCCAAAAATGGTTTCAAACGGCCGATCTGCCGCCGTTAGCCACCGTCCGACCACCACCTCGCCACCACAGCTCCACCACATGTTCCCCTACCTTTCCCTAGCTTTCCATGAAGTTCTATGGCTTTTCGCTACCTCGTGTCTCCTCCGCTCACCGTTCGGAGTTACTGTTCACGGCATGATGCCGCCGTGCTCCGTCACCTTTGACCACCGCAAGGCGACCGTGAGTCTTCCAAGACCACGCCTAGCCTTTCTCAAGCCCAAACTACCACTTTATGTGGTGGACAGACACCGTACCGCCACGTACGCTCCTCCGACGCATGTTCGTGACGAGCAGCGAGCGACGCACGGGTTATCCCGTCGATGGTATAACCCTCTATCTCTAGTTATTTTTACGTTTAAAATAGTTATTTGGTTGGTTTGTGGATTGTGTAGTTGTATTTGTGAAGTTCGTTGCGTAGTTGTGAAACGAAGTGTAGTTGTGAAGTGTTGAGTTTGATTGTATATTTTTGTGGACTGTGCTGTGAAGTATAGGCGTGAGATGGATGCCGTAGATGTGATACGGCGGGTTGGGTGAAGAGAATACGCGTGTAGCTTGTAGTGTACTCCGTGTTGTATGGCGATGCATCGTGTGATGTGCATCGTGTTGATGAGTGTTGTAGCGAAGGAAGTACGCGTAGCGCGTACTCCGTGTCGCGTAGCGATGCACCGTGAGACGTGTATCGCAGTGATGGGTTTTGTAGTGTGGATGGAAGAGAGTTCACGTGAGTGTACTCTGTATTAAGTCGTGAAACACCGGATGGCGTGTCACGAAGGGTTGGATGGCGTAACAGAGAAGTGTAGAGCGTATGGTGTAGTGTTGGGAAACTGTATGACAGTGTCCCGAAGCAGTGGTGTTATGGATTATAGTCCGGGGTGACTGGTGTCATCTTGTGGTTGACTATGGCTAAGAGTATATGGATTGAGAAAGGAATTGTTTGTTTGGTTATTATTGATAATTTTAATGAACTTGTTTTAGTGCAAAGGCTTTCTGAAGTCAAATTATCTCTTCTGGGTATAGTGAAACCTCAAGTTGCCCGTGGTGTTGCAAGTGCTCATAATATGACAATTGAGTTCAGAAGTGAAAATCTTAAGGACTTGAGTGTTCCTCTTCCAGCTGTTGTGCAGTTCCTCGTGTTTCGCGCTCTATTCTCATAGAACGCGACGATCGAGGTAAGTTAGCCTCTAACTTACTATCAGTTTATTGTGTATGTGTGATGGGTAAGAGAACTACAATTTATGTATGTATGTTATCGTATATGCCATGTCATGCTATGTCATTACATGTTTATCTGCTACGTATGATTTAATCTCTCATGAATAATTATCTGTTACATAATCTTTTCTGTCATACAATGATGTATGTTATAAGTATGCCATGTTAAGTATGCCATGAAATGTTATGATTAAATCATATGGTGCCATTTACAAGTATACGCCATGTTAGAAAAGTATATGATATTAATTAATATCTCATGCATTAAGAAAGATAAGATATGTTATGTACGTATAATACGTGGGGCCACAACAACTGTGGAGTACGTATTATATTTTATGTTATTATAATGCGTGGGGCCACAACAACTGTGGAGTACGTATTATATTTATGTTACTTATAATGCGTGGGGCCACAACAACTGTGGAGTACGTATTATATTTTATGTTACTTATAATGCGTGGGGCCACAACAACTGTGGAGTACGTATTATATTTATGTTACTTATAATGCGTGGGGCCACAACAACTGTGGAGTACGTATTATATTTATGTTACTTATAATGCGTGGGGCCACAACAACTGTGGAGTACGTATTATATTTTATGTTACATGAAGTATGGGGCCACAACAACTGTGGAGCATACACTACATGAGACACAGCAATTGTGACATGTAGAATACGTGGGGCCACAACAACTGTGGAGTACGTATTATATTTTATGTTATGTGTATTCATGGGGCCACAACAACTGTGGAGCATGAAGTATGGGGCCACAACAACTGTGGAGCATACACTACATGAGACACAGCAATTGTGACATGTAGAATACGTGGGGCCACAACAACTGTGGAGTACGTATTATGTTTTATGTTACTTGAATACGTGGGGCCACAACAACTGTGGAGTACGTATTAACGCACGTTATTAATCAAGACAATTGAATAAGATTTCAAGTTTATGTTAAGTCCAGTTTCAGATCAAATACATGATAAGTCAAGTTTTAGATCAAGTCCATGTTATGTTATACTCACGTACATGTTATGTTCAAGTTTATGTTATTTTCAAGTTCTTATTTATGTTATGCAGGTTTACGTTCATGCTATATTTCAAGTCCATGTTATGTTTCACGTTCATGTTATGTTGTTTGTTCATGTTATGTTTTAAGCTTAAGTTTATGCCATGTTAAGTCAAGTTCAGTTCACGCTTAAGTTCTGGTTAAGTCATGCTATATGTCAAGTTATACTATGTTTATGTATGACTATAATTATGCATTTATGCTTTTACTGCCATGCATGCATTTTTAACCTGTGTGTGAGTTTTATGTTAACTTACTGAGATTTGTAATCAAATCTCACTGTGGTAGTCCCAACTACCATTCCCCCCGAATGGTAGATCTTGTTACAGGACCCAAAGGAGAATTGGAATCTGACCAACTGAATACGGTCGACTAGGCCACGGTGCGATGTTGATGATGGTATAGTATTTAACTTAGGTTAATACTTGTACTTTTGGAGTTGTATCTAAAGTATTCTTTTGATCACAACCATTTTGGACTAGTGTGATGATCACGGCTTTTTAGTATGCCTTTATGTATGAATTATGTTTCAAGTATTTTGGATATATTTAGTTTGGTGCATAGTATTGCTAAAGAAAAAGATTATCCGCTGCGAATATTGCATAATGCTATATGCATGTTAGGAACATTGCATCTTATATGTCATGAACGGGGGCAGGTAACCTTGTGTTGCATGTCTCGAAGGTTCAAATGTCCGTTCAATCCCAAGCGAAATTTGGGGGCGTCACACAGAATGCCTTCATTCCTGGGAGGCTTATCACAAATAATGTCATGATCACTTATGAGGCTCTCCATACGATGAAGACAAGACAAAAAGGAAGGGTGGGGAGTATGGCTCTCAAATTGGATATGACCAAAGCATACGATATGATTGAATGGAAGTTTTTGGAAGAAATGATGAGGAGATTGGGTTTCGAGGAGAGATGGATTGGGCTTATTATGCAGTGTTTGAATTCAGTCTCTTATTCAATCTTGTTGAATGGTCAGCCGGGTAGAGTTTTTAAGCCAACTCATGGGATTAGACAAGGGGACCCTATCTCCCCTTATTTGTTCATTTTGTGTGCTGAAAGACTTAGTTCCTTAATTAACATGGCTGAAAGGTCAAAGAGAATAAGGGGGATAACAGTGGCCAGAGGTGGAACAAGGGTCAGTCACCTGCTTTTTGCAGATGATTGTATGATTTTTTGGAGACCTCTTATGGCGGAATGGCAGAGGATTCATAGGCTGTTGGAGATGTATGGGAAGGCCTCAGGACAGTTGCTCAATTTACAGAAGTCTACTATCTTTTTCAGTTCAAATACACCTAGTGCAGTGAGAAGACAAATTTAAAGGGAAGCAGGGGTCCTAGTGTGTGGGAATTATGAGAAATATCTAGGTCTACCTGTCATAATAGGTAGATCTAGGTATAACACTTTCAGGGAAGTAAAGGAAAGGGTATGGGCAAGGCTGAATAATTGGAAGAACCTGTTTCTATCGCAAGCAGGGAAAGAAATATTGTTGAAAGCAGTTATCCAGGCTATTCCTACATACACAATGAGTGTGTTTATGTTGCCTAGAAGAATTTGCAAAGAGATCTCTTCTCTCATGGCCAGATTTTGGTGGAGGCATAAAGAAAAAGATAACAGGATTCAATGGAGAAGTTGGGACAAGTTGGGGGATTCAAAGAGGGATGGGGGGTTAGGGTTTAGGGATCTTGAATGTTTCAACCAAGCAATGCTTACTAAGCAATGTTGGAGAATGCTCACTTCCCCTTCTTTAATGGTTGCCAAGATTATGAAAGAGAAATATTTTAGAAGGGCTGATTTGAATGATGCCAAGCTAGGAAATAATCCCTCATGCATATGGAGAAGCTTGTGGTCTGCTATTGAGCTTGTCAAAGAGGGGACTTTATGGAGGGTTGGAGATGGAAGGAAAATCAGTATATGGCACCATAAATGGCTTCCCTGCCCGAGTTCATACAAGGTACAATCTCCTCAAACTTCTTTACCACATGATGCTAAGGTGAACTTGCTTATTGATGTTGAGAATGGCTGTTGGAAGAGATTTAATTTCTGAATCTTTCAACAAGATGGATGCAGAACAGATTTGTAAGTTACCAATTAGTAGATGGGGTGTGGAAGATAAGATGGTGTGGGGGCCAGCAAAGAATGGCAGATTTTCTGTCAAATCTGCATATTTTCTCGAGAAGAAAAGAATTAGGAGGAAAATGGGGGAAAGTTCAGGGAAAGATAAGGTGGAGGAGATGTGGAAGCAAATATGGAACTTAAATGTGCAAGGTGTTGTGAAGTTGTTTTTGTGGAGAGTGGGTCAAGAACTATTACCTACTAAGGAAAATCTACATAGAAGGAAAGTATCTGCTTCTAACATGTGTCCTATTTGTGAGAGGAGGGTGGAAACAGCTGTACATATGATCTAGGGATGTTCTGCAGCTTCGGATGTATGGGCGGTGGATGAAAGTCCTGTTAGGAAATGGTGCAATGCAGAATGGGGATTTGCAAAGTTATGGGCTTCTATGTTTCAGAAATTAAGAATAGAGGATGTGGAACTAATGGCTTATACCATGAGAAAGTTATGGTTGAGAAGGAATTTATTGGTGTTTGAAAACAAGTTTGATGCTCCAGAAAATGTTTTCAAAGCTGCAAAATTGGCTATGTCAGAATTCAAGGAAGCAAACTTGATCAAGCAGAGATGTTTGGGTGCTAGAGCCGTGAGAAGAGAGGATGTTAAATGGGAAAAACCTGAGGTGGGGATGGTTAAGGTTAACTGGGACGCTGCAATGGATGCAAATAGTAGAAGAGTTGGGTTGGGGGTTGTTGTGAGGGATGATCAAGGGGAAGTTCTAGCTTGTCTATGCTTGGGTGTTGAGAGTCAAGTGAGGGCCTGTGCTGTTAAAGCCATGGCAGCTAGAAGAGCTGCTCTGTTGAGTATAGAGCTGGGGCTGAGCAGAGTAATTCTGGAGGGGGATTCACAGGTTGTCGTGAAGGACCTAAGCAGTGACGAGGAGGTTCTAACAGACTATGGTGTGTTCATAGAAGATGCAAAGAAAATACTTAGAGGAAGGCCGGATTGGTCTACAAGATTTGTGTACAGAGATGCTAACAAAGTAGCACATATACTTGCAAAACTAGCTTTGTCTAGTATAGAAGAAAGAGTGTGGATAGAGGAGGGTCCTAGGAAAATTACAAATACTGTGCTTAGTGAGAAATATTGTATTGATTGAACTTTGTTTCTAGTTTATTCAATAAAGATTCATTGTTATACTCAAAAAAAAAAAAAAAAAAAATTATATGAAACGGATTAAACAAGTTAATGCGGGTTAAAATGGATCAAATGAGTCGCGTTCAGGTTAACTCAATAAAAGTTCATTAATAAATGAATTAAAGCAGGTGTATCATGTCACCAGTTATTTATATAAATTATGTGAGGATTTAATTAAACATATTGTAATTGAATTGATCCATACAGCCAGTAACTCATAACTTGGGATGCCACAACCAAGACCCACAAACATAAATTGTCACCCCTAATCGGTTGTAGCTATTGGCAAATGATGTTGAGACACCACATAAAAAAGATGATAGCCGAAGTTTTATTCTTCTATCACTAGATGACATCGCGAATATCAATATAATCAATTAAATGGAACGCTCAAGAAAAGAGTTCGTGAAGCTTGGCGTCTAAACAACAATCTACCAGCTTGCATCAACAATGAAGAACATAAAAGAATCATGCAACATGCAACATCTTCACAGACCACAGATTCCTAATAGACAAGTGTTATGTCGGAAAATGCATTTTTACAAAAAAAACGTAGAGCTTTTTATCGTTTTCTCCCATTTATTTCTATAGAGGGGCAAGCAACACTTTGTAGAAGACGCCTAATGTAAGAAATTCTGAGTGTTCTGTAATAAAATCAGCGGGTGTTCAATGTTTTCTTGAGTGTGCAAAAGTTCTTTCAAGTGGTATGAGTATTTAGTTATAGATGATCAAAGGAACAAATGAAATGATATCTGGTTGAAATTCCCTGAAGTAGGAAATTATTGTGTACAAAAGATAATGTACTTTTGTTGCTCATTAAAAGCACTGCATGATGATAATAAGAATAATTTTTTTTGATAAGTGAGAGATGATAATAAGAATAATTATAACTAAATGCCAAAACTCAAATGATCTTGCCCTATATCAAAGCTAAAGATGTTCAAATAACCAGCACGGTACAACTCTTATGTAAAATTAAATTGATACTCAGTCGATAATCCAAGCCATAATTCAACCATCTTGCATAAATTTATATCAAAATAAAGAACTTACTCAGAGAGTAAAGAGAATGGGCGAGGGACCTTCCCTAAAAATTTAATCTGTGCTCAAATTTGCACGGAATCAGTTAAGGTGGACTTTGTTGTAGTTATCCGCAGCTTTGGATAATGATTGCATTGATATAGGTAATCCTGGACCCATCTACATAACGAATGGAGTAGATTACCTCAAAATCATATATAAACAAAAAGACTACATTGCATGCACAACAGCAGTTAATAAAAAATCGGATCCTACATGTATCTAGTAAGCGTTTATTGTGTACTAAGGTATTATGACAACCCAGTTATTTTCATTTTCTTTACAAGCCAGCCAAATATCCATATAAACGGTCAACAGACAACACATTTGCAACACCAACTTTCTACCAACTCCTCCCTAGAGATAACTGTCAGAAAATTTCAAGGAGTGCAATAACACCACAAACTAAAAGCAAAACAAAAAAATGATCACTAATTAGAGGTAATATTTTTTTCTATGACATGGAACCTTGGTGTGAGGAGAGTCCTGGGGAGTAAACCATGGATACACAACCCCACCAGATCCATGCACTAAGTAATCTAATGGATCCCTTAGTGCAGAATTGGACTGAGGATGAGTATATAACTCATCCTAAGCCGGCCTATGACCACTAAGTTGCACCTTAAAAGTATAATAATTTTTTTTATAATTATAATATGTTAAATAAGCGTGTCTTGCATCCTCTTTGTAAAATTATGTTATAATGGATATTGAAACAAACATTAAAGGTATGGCAAATTTCCAGCAAAAGAATGTTTGAAGCTCTCTCTCTCTCTATATATATTTTAAGTATCTATATATATATATATGCATTCAAAGTTTTCTCTTATTTCTCAAGTCTTTTTGATTAGTGAGAAACTTTTTCATCTCCCCAAAACCCAAAAAAAAAAAAAAAAAATGAATAGAAAAGATAAAGGGGTGTTGGGGGGCGGGGCCTAGATGCCCTAACCTTACTGGAAGTGGAATATACAAAAGGTATTTCAATATCTAAGCATCACGAAAAGTAAGGCCATTATCAATAGCAAGTAAACCAAGTCCAAGGATTATGAGCTTACCGTGCTGCATATATGGAAGGAGTTCACATATCCCGCATACTTGGAAGCTGTCATAAAGAGAGGGTAGATATTTACTGATATACAAAGCCCAGGCCACATCACGCACAATCCATATACCATATTTTGTACAACTTTTTTTTTTTTTTTTTTTAACGGTCCATATTTTGTACAACTTTAATGCCATCTATATTAAGTTTAGTCCTGAAGAAAGAAGTTAGCAAACATATATAACAATGTAGAACACTAACCCTTCTTTAAGCTTGGAGGCTTTGCAAGCAAAAGAGCATTCATAAATGCACCAATATTTTCACGTAAAAACTCCTCTGTGAAACTCACCTGTTACCAACATAGTAATCAGATGAGAACAACAAAGTCCCACATAATTATGTTCCTATTTAAATAAACCGTTATGTTGTGGATCAAGAAAATATGGCACCTTCCCAAGTCCCACATGCACAATTGATGTTTTGTCCATTTTAAAATGTATGCGACCCAGTCTTGCTGCTTTTATTGCCCCAGCAACATCACTTGTCACAGTATTGTGCTACATAACATATCAGTACAACCAAAAAAATATTCAGTGCAATTCATTTACAGAGCTGTGCATTGAATTTTTTTTTTTTGTTTGGGGGTTGGGGGGGGAGATAAACTCACTTTACGGTCTGGCAATAGATGACGTTCTTTAAGAAAGCTTGCTATCTGCATAATGGTAAAAGTGCCCTTGTGAATTAAATAATTCATTTTCATTATAAGTAATCAAAAATAAAATATCCATTCATTTAAAAAATAAAAAAAGAGAACAACAAACAATCTTAAATAACCTTATTTAGACGCAGCACCAATTGAGGAGTTGAGAAACACTTGTCGACATTAAACTTGTGACTGCCTGATACCACATGGTCAGATCATGAACGCAAAGCAAAAATTGATCACAGACTAAAACATATCACTTTTAGACACAAATAAAGATGAAACAAGGGGTCAATTGAAACATACCCCACATGCGTAGTTATTTTTTAATATGGCGAAAAGGGGAAAAGAGGTGCATATTTATGCATGCATACTAACATCTGATGAAAGCATACTAATATCTGATGAAAGCATATTAATATTTATGCAACCACTGTGTGTGTGTGTGTGAGAGAGAGAGAGAGAAAGAGAGAGAGAGAGAGAGAGAGAAGAAAAAACGGAAAGAGTATGAAAGCTGGGAAATGAAAGCAACACAAGGGGTGAATCTGAAGGCACAAACAATAAAACTGAACAACCCCAAAAAGATGTAAAATTCTGCATTAAAGCAATGAAACTGATTGGCATAGTAGAAGTAAGAATAGTTCATTACTCGCAATTTCCTCAATAAGTTCAACACCACCAACAATATCAGCTCCAGCAGCTCTAGCTTCATCTGCATCTGCCCCTTCAGCAAAGAAAGCCACCCTAACATCCTGAGAGATGAAAGTTGTTATGCAACAAACTAGCTACTATAAAGTAGATTACAGCCTATTGATCTAGCATGATTTTAGATAATACCTTGGCAACACCATGCGGCAGAACCAAGCTACCATGGACTATCTGCACTTCAGTTCAGTTTCCCGTAAGTTGAATCATTTAAGAAACGCATTAAGTTTAGATAAAATACTTCAAAGAAGAATAAAGCACCAAACACTTGAAGATAAACATGATAAGCCTTCAAGTTTGCCACATAATCCTTTCTCAAATTACTCATGAAAAATTAAAGATGCAAAATAAACAAATATATTGGAAAAGGGAGAGAATTTGATAATCCACAGCCTCTTAGACAAGCCTAACTTGCTAAGCTGTATATGCCCAATGGAAAAAAATAGTTTGAGATAAATCGAAATCCTCCAAAATTAACAACTGTCCACTGTTACGTCCAAAACATGGAAACATTTTAACATCGTGCAGTTGTATTCAAACTACTTTCAAAACCAAATATTATCAAGCATTCCAACAATACAGTTCAACGAAACTTCAATTCCTCCATCCAAACTCTATCTCAACAAGATAGATTAAGTTTGAAAATAAGAGATTGGTTTCTCAGATGAACTAGTCCACAAACCTGATCCGTTCGCTCTTTCTTGATTCCCAATCTTACATGCGCTTCAACAGTTTCGTCAAAATTCTTCTTGGCATTAGCCTGAAAAATGACTAGAAATATCACACAGATTTTAGCAATGACCTTGAAAGAAGCTTAAGTTTTCGTAATTTTCTCAAAGTTCCAAAATTTTCCCGAAATACTTTAGGATTCTCAATTACCGCACTGCACCTTCTCTGCAACAAAATAAAACAAGAATTAAGAAGCTTACGGTTCTACACTGACCTTCACTTGGCGAATAGCCTCCATCAAATCAAGTGGTGCCAGCTTCTCCTTCCTCTCCTTCTTCTTGATGAGCATTGGAAAAGGGACCACTACCTTCTCCTCCTCCTCCAAAACCTTAAACATTTTCCTCCTCAACCGAACATCCGCCTCGATTCTCTTCCCCTCTCTCTCCATCTCTTCGCTTTTCTCTTTCGCCTCTGGCGCCTTTTCTCCTTCTACGGATACCCTATCCTCTGGAAGTGGCGCCACGCGGGAGGGATAAGACACCGGGGATATTGATGGCACGTCCTTGACGTACCGGATGTCCTCACGAGTCCATATCGACGGCGTTTCTGGTTGCGTGTTGCGAGGTGGGTTGCGACGCGGTAGCGGTGGGGACTGAGAAAGGTTTTCGTGCTGGTCTTGATCGGGCGTGGAGGGCTCACTGGGTTTCACAGGGTAGGATACGGTTTGGACGGGAACGGATTCGGAGCGTTTTGTTGGGGTTTCAGAGTTTGGGCTAGGGTTAGAATTTGTTGAGGAGGAAAGGGATCGATGGTGGAATGGCGGAAACGAGGGTTGTTTGGGGAGGCAATGGCGGCGAACTTGGAAGAGGAGCTTGAGGGCTGCCATGTATATCAGATCACCGATAGAGGTAGAGAGGTGGGGTTTTTCGGGGAGTTTGGGGTTTTAAGTTTTAACTGTGTAGCAGTTTGACATTTTATTTTGGGCGACTCTACAACCACCATTTTTCTTTTTTTAAGATATTTTTTAAATATTTTTAAAAGAAATTTATAATATTATTAGAAATTATTTAATTAATCATTAAATAAACAATAAAAATAAAAAATTCCAGCGGTAGCACGGGGCCACCCACGGGAAGTCTAGAAGAGTAATATTTTTCTTTTATTTGTAGGTACCATTTGAATTTAAAGTTAATCACAATTCATTTCATCTCATTTAATTATTATAAATTTTTTAAATTTTTATTCAAAATATAATACATAATTTAATTTTTTTTAAATTTTAAAATAAAAATTATATTAAAAAATAATATTTTATTCAATTTTCAACTCATCTTAATTTACTATCCAGACCTAAACAAAAAACCGATGACAGAAAGAAAACAAATATAAGCTGTTCCGGTAATCCTATAATGCTATTACGCTACCCCTAATCTTACTCCTATTTTGCATATGATTAAGACTAAGGGCAGGTTTGGTAATCAAAAATTCTCATCTCAAACTCAAAATTCTCATCTCATCATTACACCTTTCCCTAATCCTCATACAAAATATAATAAATAATTCAACTTTTTCAAATACCAATACAACTTTTTCAAATCCCAATACAATAATATTACTAAAACTAATATTTTAAACTCTAAACTCAAACTCAAAATTCTCATCTCAACATCCAAGCTTCCCCTAAGTGAATGATTAAAACTTACTTATTTTATTCTTGAAACCTTTATTATTTTATTTTATTTAAAACTTAATTATTTTATTTTTATTTTTATTTTTACTTTTAAAATTTATCTTTCAAATCAAATAATGTTATATAAATAAGACTATAAAAAAAATTAGAAAACTGATGAACCGGACCGAAGTGATGTGTTTAGTCCGATTCTAAATCCATCTGATCCAATACCAGTTTTTATTTAGCAAAACTGGTTGAAAACTTATCCGAATCTACTTTTAAATTTTAGAACATCGGTTTGAATCGAACTAAACAGATATATATATGATTTTTTAATTTTTCATATTACATATAATATATTTTTTATGTGATGTATTTATATTCAATTTCTGAAAGGGATTATTAATCCTTTAACTTTTCGAGGAATCCTTTATCAGTGATTGTGAATTACCTATTTTTCTCAATCTTTTTGACTTGCTTAATATGACATAAAATTTTAAAATCTAATTATTCATGTTTATTAATCTTATAACATAAAATTAATATAACATTTTATATAACATCTAAATTTTAATTTTATAACATACTGCCCCTTGTGTATTTCGATCATAATGTACTACGCTTCCTTAGGTGAGAGGCACCTCAAGAAGGGTGCAGAAAATCCTTGCCGTTATAGTACCCCTACTAAGGTAAAGCATGCCACTTTATTCTTGACCTTTCATGCCTTCTCCTTGTTGTTGGGTAGGCCACCATCACTTAGGTACTTCATTACTCCAAATGCCAACTCAGGTACCTCTAACTTCCAAGTTCACCTCTAAGACTGCTGGCCTAATTGATGGGGTCTCCACTATCTTGGTTAATATCTCCCAAGGGAGGGTTGATTCATCTTCCCAAAACACAGCTTGTGATAGTCGGTCCGCTATCTAGTTGTCATCTCGCGGAATCTCCTTGATGGGTACTCAAACGGTCGTGCCTTTTCCATACTTGGTGCAAGTATCTCTTGAGCCTGTCTCCCTTAGCTGCATATATCCCCCAATACCTGGTTGACCACTATGAGTGAATTGACTTGCATGCTGACCTCTCTTGCTTCCAACGCTTCTAGTATGGTGAGCCCTGCCAACATTGTCTCTTACTCTACCTTGTTGTTAGTGGTCTTGAATGCGAGCCTTATCATATAATAAAATCTCTTTCTCCCTTCAGTTAGGCTTAACACTCTTGCCCTTCCCCCTAAACGACAAGAGGATCTGTCCACGTCAACCCACCACGGCTTTCTAGTGGGTGCTTGTGATGGCGGCTCGGTTAAACCAATGAATTCAACAATGAAATCTGCCAACACTTGTCCCTTTAGTGCGCCTCATGGGAGATACTGGAGATCAAACTCGCTCAGCTCAATTGACCAGCTTAGGAGGTGCCCACACATGATGGGCTTCCATAGGGACTTTCTTAAGGGGGTCTCTATCAGTACCCTGATCAGGTGAGCTTGGAAGTAAGGCTTCAGTCAACGGGCCATGATTACTACCGCGAATGCCATCATATCCACATGGGGGTAGCGGACTTTGAATCCAATTAAGGCCTGGCTTATGTTGTAGACTGGCCTTTGGGCATTCCCTTATTCCTTCATCAGTGTTGCCAATACCGAGTTTAGGGAGGCAAATAGGTATAGGTACAGGGTTTCCTCATGCGTCACTTGGCTCATGAGGGGGGCTTGTGCCAAGTATTCTCTTAGGTGTTGAAGTGCCTTGTCACAATTCTTGTTCCACGTGTGGATCTTGCCCAACACATTGTAAAAAGGGGACTTATCTGTTGATCTAGATGTGAACCTGTTAAGTGCCGCAACTCTCCCAGCTAGTTGTTGCACTTCTTTAAGGTTCTTAGGCGCTTTCATCCCGATGATTGTCTCGATTTTTTCAAGATTGGCTTTAGTTCTCCTTTCCTAGACCATGAAGCCCAGAAACTTGCTCAAGTTTACACCAAATGCACATTTCGCCGGGTTAAGTGTCATTTTATATTACTAGAGGACAGCGAAGGCTTCGGCATGATGATCAGGCCTTTTATTTTTACAAGCAGGTCATCCACGGCGAAGGCTTCCTCCATGTTGAGCCCAATCTAATTTTTAAACATGTGATTTCCCACCCTTTGGTTTGGGGCCCGAGCATCAATGAAGCCAAATCGCCTTGGCTCATCCAAATCTGGTTGTAGTTAGAATAGGCATCTATAAAGCTCAACAATTGGTGTCCCATTGTAGAGTCGACTATCAGGTCGATTCGGGACAAGGGTAATATCTTTTGGCATGGCCTATTTAGGTCAATAAAGTTGATACATATTCTCCACATGCCCTTGGACTTTTTCACAGAGACCACATTGGATAGCCATTTTGGATACAAGACTTCTCTAGTGAACCCTGCCACCAGCAGGTGGTTGAATTCCCCTGCTATCGCCACATATTTCTCCATGTTGAATCTCCTTCATTTTTTTTAGACTTTCTGGGTCTTTGGGTTGACATTCAGGTTGTGTTTGATGATCTAGGTATTGATACCAGGCTTGTCCTCATGACTTCTGGCAAAGATGTCCTTGTGTTCATCCAGGAGTTGCTCCAGTTGTTACCTAATTTCATGCCACATTCTAGTCTCAATCCTCATTGTGGCTCCAGAACAGGAGTGGTACAAAGTTGTAAGCTCCAAAGGCTTATCGACTTCACCTTGTTTCAAACCCCTCTCATCCCATGTCTTAATCTTGTGTTCTTCAAGCCAATCTGGAGGTAGTGGCGGTGCTTCAAGGGTCTCCATAGTATTTACATCTTTTCCTTTCTTGAGCTCCTATACATAACACTCTCATGCCAATACTTGCTCGCCTCGAATTTTCCCGACACTTGCTTTCGTTGGGAATTTCATTTTCAAGTGATAGATGGAGGTTACGACCCTTAGGTTGTTTAAGGTCGGGTGCTCGATGATCGCATTGTATGGGAGCAAGTTCTAACCACTAGGAATCTGTCATAATGAAGGCCATCCATGGCTTCATTCCCATGGTGATTGGTAGTGTGATGACACCCTTAAGTTAGACAGGTTCTCTCGAAAATCCTTTCAGTGGGATTGACAATGCCATAATTGATCGAAGCTGATCCCCATATTTGCGAAGGCATCCCAAAAGAGCATGTTGGTAAAGCTCTCGTTGTTGATCAAGATTCACTGAGTGATGTAATTGGCAATCAGCATCGTTAGGATCATCAAGTGGGTTTTGTACACCTTAACTGTCCTCGCTGTTGAACTGAATGGCCTCAATGTTCCCTCCATCGGCCAATTGGGGCAACACTTCTACCACAAACACCTCTTCATATCTCACTTTCGTGGCATGCGTCTTCCTTCCTGAGGAAGTTTGGCCGCCCCTGGTGAATCCACCCACGATAGTTTAGATTTCTTTGAGGGGCATTGCTCCTCTGGACTCACTAGCCGACCTTAGTTTGTCATTGGGGTGAATAGCGTCGGTCGACTACCCGTTCCAGTTTTCCTTCTTCCTCCATAGGCATGCTGAAATTCTAAGGATCCCACTAACGGCGCCAACTGCTGATGACATGTTTTGCACGCCTAGAAGAGTTTCCCCCACCATGAAGATGATCACCTGCTAAGATGGGCCACACAAGCCCGTTGGGCCGCT
The DNA here is from genome assembly GCA_011037825.1 of Carya cathayensis. Classification (NCBI taxonomy): domain Eukaryota; kingdom Viridiplantae; phylum Streptophyta; class Magnoliopsida; order Fagales; family Juglandaceae; genus Carya; species Carya cathayensis. The sequence goes on along the minus strand of QGSO01000502.1, from coordinate 577,647 downwards.
TGTGTGGCCAAGAGGAGCCTCTTATGCCTAAGTTAGTAGCGAGTCCCTTTGTATAATCTAAGTGAAAGATTAGTAATGTGTCTTACCACTTGGTTTCCTTCCTTCCCTTTTTATATCTTCCCTTCAAGGCCACCATGGTTGTACTTCCACCATGGCCTGTTTGTGCCCCTCCCCTGCTAGACCATGCTGCCACATTTAATGTGATAACTCTGCATATTTGTCTCAATATGGGCATGTCCTTTTGATTGAGCGTATTTGGGTATTTAATGAGACTTGGCTCTTGGTGAACTTTTACCGTTTGGGTATGTCTTTTTGTTGAGCAACCACTGGGTCTCCAGTGACAGGTTCCACATCAAAATAAGGAGAGGTGAGGAAATGCCTTAGTCATTTCAAAACCTATATGTTAACCTATAAGTAATGGACCTTTCCCCTCTAGGCTAGGCCTTGTGAGTCCACCTGGGCCCTCCTTAGTCTAGGTTGGCAGTTTTGCCCTTAACACATTGAATGAAAACATTTTTGAGTCTATGGTTTGTCAAGGTTTAGGGGAAGATGGATTTTCCTCATAAACTCAAGTTAGTTTCGGGGTCAATGGTAGGTTCTGATTTCCTAGTATATATACGAGTGTGTTTGTTTTGATGAGGATGATTGCTTTGGGAGAAAGTAGGGTAGTCTTTGAGAATGTAAAGTTTTAAGCAAATAGAAGGGCTAGTTAAGGGGCATACCTAGCAAGGAATGCTTCTTGACGAGAAGGAAATAAGTTTTGATTTCATGATATAAAATGATGGTTTTTAAGGGTTATATGGAAATAGGTCCAAGAATAAGTTTAGCTTGAACCGAACCATATTTCTCATAGACAGCAAACTAATCGACACTTCAATCAATTTAACAACTACAGGTAAGCTACCCTTCAACCACACTCAATGATCATATGTCATATAATATATTACACATATTGTTACAAGATTTCATATTCAATATAAATCATGAAACTGTCTAGTTTATTTTTTACCCATACATCTATCATTGTGAGCATGCTTTAAGAAAATTGTCTTCTTTTATAAAATGTTGTTGGATTACAACCCTAAGTTGAAATAGTGAATTGTCCCAATAGAACTCATTCAGCCACGCTAGAGTGCTCAGAAAGGAGTGATGTCCTCTAGGTTGACGTTGGGCTATTAAGTACCTCTTAGTTGGACGATTTTAACCTTCATGCCGTTCAAGGCTATCGTTTGATTTTATGGTAATTATTGGATCTTTATGTATAAATGTTGGAATCCTCTAATCGTGGGCTTAGAAATAGTTTTCTTTGGACTATATTGCCCCTGGGTCTTTTTAAGGGATTCGTTGTTAGTGGGTTTCTCTTTGTAAATGGTTACAACCCTCTGGCTTTCTCTCTTCGTATGCTAGATCCAACTTCTTCTTCTTATTTGATGAATCATATAATTCACGTCTCTTAAATTATCATCATATTAGGTTAAAAAGGAAACAAGGTCATGCCCTTACATATGAAGTGCTTTCAAATGCTTATTTTAATCGGTCTTACTATCGAATTGTGCAGATTGCTTGTGGTGCTTTGGTTTTTTCACTTTTATCACAAAAAGAGAGAGAGAGAGAGAGAGAGAGAGAGATTATGCTCCTACATATAAATATTTACTTCTTTTTTATTTTCCTCTTTTGGTATGTCATTAGGGATGTAAATTTTCACCGAAAAATCGGACCAGACCGGACTGAACTGATGGAACCTATTTCTAAAATGCCAAAATCGGCCGGAACCGATGCAGTTTTAGTTCCATGATTTTTAGGACCGGACTGGTTCACTATAATATATATTTAAATTAATTTTTTTAAAAATATTATATATAATATTTTTATATTATATATAATATTTTTATATTATATATAATAATATAAATTATAATTATATATAAGATAATGTTGTTATAATTTATAACATAAAAATTTAATCTTAAACATTAAAATTTATTTGATCATATGCTTCAAATTATATATATATATATATATATATATATATATATTAATAACATTTTATGGCTTAATAAATTATCAAGATATTTTATTTTGAATTTTTGATAAAAAAGATAATACATTAGAAATATTTAATTAATTAGTATACTAATGATATGTCACAACCCCGCCCTACCATGGGCGAGGCCGTGACCCTATACCTATTCTTTTCCTAGTATATCTGTATATTATTATTGTATGCCTATAATTTTTTTCTAATAAGGTAAAATAATATGTGATGAGCTCAAACACATCATGCATGTACTCTGAATTTCTAAGCTAATAAAAGGAAAACACATGTTAGACATTCAATTTAACATTTATTCATAAAGGACTCTTAGAGTCCATCATTCATTCATATAACATAACTAGTTTTAAGTGAAAAGGGACTCAGTCCCTACAGTTCGTATAGAAAGGAAGTTAAGTTAAAGTATGAGGGGTTATCTCACCCCATCATAGAAGTTACACTATTACCATCACCCTATCATAAAATTTGCATCATACCTGAATGTACATTGTCTAAAGGTTAATTCAAATAAACGTCCCACATGGGACCCATCCTCAAAACATATAAACCATAAAGCCATCACCAAAAGAATCGAACCAATAGGGACTACTAAACATCGGCCCCGCCCTCCTCGTTAGTGCCTACCTCCTCAGCCTCTCCATCAATACCTGGATGTTTAAAATATAAACACAAAATGAGTCTGATACTCAGTAAGCAATACACAATGCTGTTAACTTACTAAGCATTTAATATTTTCTATTGAAAACATGCATACATAAACATTTGCTGATTCTGACGATGGTTTTGTGCATAAACAGTTTAAGAAATAAATCATACTTTTATGCATAAACTTTTAAGGAATACATTCATACACAACATTTAAACAATATTTTCATGCATAACATTTAAGCAATACTTTCATGCATAACATTTACTTTTATCTTTCACTTTCCTTTGGCCGGCACACTATTACGTCCTATGTGTTGGGGTTAGTGGTCTTTTGGATTTGGACTCTGCTCATGGCCACAGGTTAGGAATTCCCTTTTAGTCAGGGGGTAGCACTGGATGCAATACCAGTACTACTTACCCGGCATTACAATCTACCCAGTACTTTGGTATCCTTTCTGTTCATATGGCCGTTATGTATTTTCATACATTAACCTTCATTTCATTTCTTTTCTTTCTTTGCAGTTAAACGTTTTCATTATCTTTTCTTAGTTTGATGCATATGCGTTTATTTTGGGAAAAAAAAAAAGCATTTAATGTCATGCTTACATATAAGTAAGGCATTAGTTATTTGAGAGAGCATGTATGAAAATCTCATGACCTAAAACCTACGTGCATGCATTACAATATAAACATACATACAATTATAATCGATAGGGTACTTAACAAGGCTACCAAGAAAGGCTTGTACATAATATAGATTTATTTACCCTTTCTGTACAAGAACATTTGCAATAAGAGAGAGAGAGAGAGAGAGAGAGACATTCTTTTCATGAGAGAACTTTGTGTAAAAGCATGGTCATAGCTACTTACCTCGATATGCCTCAGTACCTCCAATGTCAATAGGTACTAATCTAATAAATAATAAGTGTGTTAATACTCATCCAATATTCTTTAGGCCTCCTTTTAAACGAGAAAGCTAAAATATTATAAATCTAACTTCCCTTTCTACCCTAGCGTTACCTCAAGTAACTAATCTTTCGTCTAACCCTTACAAGAGCAACATAATTAATACTAAAAGCATGCTAGCTATCCAAAAAAAAGGGACACATGGATATTTTATACGGAAATGTAGTTGAAAACTCATGGGCTTAATAAGGTTTAGTTGATTTAGGCTTACTTTGAAATTAATGGAAGTAAAGGTTCAAATCTGGAAGTTTCTCAGCTCGTGGTCCCTTGTTATAAAAAGGTTAGCTTATCAATATTTTGGACTCTTGGGTTGGTAAGAAATAAATTGAGAAAGAGCAAAGCCAAGAATGACTTTAGGCATCAACATAGGGCATTTATAAAAAAATTTCTGCTTATTGGACAGCTTACACACTTTAGCACTTTTGCACAATTAACCTTTCACTTCTAATGCCAACTTAGGCTAGAAATCTAGTAACATAAGCATAATAAATAGCCTAGTTAACATACATTATTAAATTAAGCATAACATAGAAAATAGCAAGAATAACCCATTAAGTAACTTAAAAATCCTTAGCATTAAAGTTTATAATTTAATCATTTAACACTCCTTTTAAAACAAGTTTATAGGATTGCATACAACCATAATAAATCTGAACACCTCTATCATCCTAAGACAGAAAACGTAGCACCCCTCAAAATAGAACCCACAACACTAACACCCATACCAAGAATTATTTCAAGAGTCATTTAAGATTTAAAACAAGTTTGTTTGTTAAAAACCCCCTTCATTTTGAAATATAAAAAAACACAATACAAAACAGCTCCCATACTTATTCGGCTAAGCCAAAACAGGGCATATATATGAAAATTACAACATGAAGAGATATGGAACAAAAATCTGGAACACAAGCTTTCTACATGATTCAGTTAGCATCAAAACAACATCCCAATCAACTAGAGTTCGAGTTAGGGTTTATAACTTTGGTGAATCCTTCCCAAAACACTAGAATGATGAAGAGGAGGGGTGATTTCGGCTTAGTGGACTAGAGAAAACACTAACCCTTGGCTGGAAATGCAAAACAGAAACATAGATGTGAGATAAGCCATGAAATTCGAAACCCACATATAAACTATATTAGGGAATGAATCAAGGGCCTCTTACCTTCAATTTTCACCTCTTAGAAGATGAAAAAAAAAACTTTGAATTCCAAGGTATGAACAAACCCGAAAATGGGTATGGAATGAGAGTATGGCACGGCTTGGGGAAGGAGAAAATAATTTCTTTCTTTCCTTGGGGTCGCACGGCTTGAAAAAGTGGAGAGAAAGCTTTGGTTTTTCTTAAGCTTGAAGATGAAAAGAAGAAGAAGAGAGGAAGGAGGAGAAGACGTCAGCTAGGCTTGGAGGAGAAGGAAATGGGTTTCTTCTTTGTCTTATGACCGACGGAAAGGGGAAGGGGGAAAATAAAAACTTAAGTTATTTTTTGGTCAAATCTTACCTTGGAAGCTTAATGAATGGATGACTTGGATTAAAAGTAAGAAGATATTTACTTCACCTGCTAATCCAATGGTGGAAATCAATTGGGCTATTTCCTAAAAATAAAATTTGAGGGTTTTAAGAGAAAAATATTGTGAGGTCTTAAAATCATACCCTTAATTTATTTTAATAAACCACATAAAATAAAAACACGTCTATCTTAAAATAAAATAATAACATAATAAAATAATAAAAATCTTTATTTTAAAAATATTTAACTTAAAGGAAAAAATGAAATGACATAAGAACCTGCGTAATTAGACTTGAGTATTACAGTATATTAGTATATTAATTACATTTTATACCCTAATACTAATACTATTAGTAATACATTAATACTAATACTAATATTAGTAATTCACTTTTTAAGTCTATATATAAATAACTATATAAATCATTATTAGTATAAGTTATACTAATACTATATCACTATAAGTCTTTAAGTCTATATTATACTACGGTGAATTAGTGATATAGTAATACTAATACAGTAATATTATTATATAGTTATACTAAATTAAAATCACTATAACAAATACTAATATGTCGTTATACTAATCAATAATCACTATAACTTTAACTAATATTTATACTAATACTAATAGTCTAATTATCAATATATTATTATATAACATATAATATATATTCCTTAATGTATAACATATAGTATTAGTATCACTATATCATTATAATATATATATATATACACTATATGTAGTATTAACACTATAATAGTATAATATATAGTATTAGACTATTAGTATATATAATATATTATAGATAAGGTTTGCTAAGATATAGCACTCTTGATCTTCAACTTCAAATTTCAGGCACTACCTTCTCGGATTTGAATAAACTGTGAAGGCTCAACAAACATTTTCAGGCAATGTTATATGATTTCAGTGCAGCAAACATTATTGCAATTATATTCTTTGTTTAAATTGGGCTAAGGCCTAGCAGTCTAAGACCAATTAAGATTTTCATTTGATAAAACTTACCCCCATTGGTTTAGTTATTATATAGTTATAGCTGCTTTTATTAATTTTATTTTTGTTTTATAGCAGTTCTTTTATAGTAGAATTTTTTTATATATCAAATTTTTTTTATAAAGTAGAATTTTTATAGCAAATATATTTTACATAGCAGTTTTTTTTATAAAACAGATTTTTGTAAATAGTAACAAATTTTTAATAAAACAAATTTTTTTTAAAGCAGTTTTTTTTAAACAGATTTTTTTATGAAAAATTCGCATTTTATCAAAACCGAAAAACTGGACTGGATACCGGTAAAACTAGAAGTACCGGTTTAGGAAGGTAATCTGTGAATAATCGGTTTTGGAAAAAGCAAAACTGGTGCAGACCGGTTTGATCCTAAATTTTGTCTAAAATCAGATCAGACCGGACTGGTTACACCCCTATTTGTCATTCAAAATTATCAAGTACGTCTCTCTTCATCTTTTAAGAACTTGTGTGTAGGTTGTGATCTCTTAAGCCATTTTATTTAGGGTGGCAATATATTACACGACCTGTTAACCCAACATGAACACGACACGATAATAGCGGATTAGAGTTTAGCCTTAACGGGTTCGGGTCAAAATGGGTTAACCCGTTAAGACACGATTGCTTAACAGGTTGATAACGGGTTAATCCGTTATAACCCGTTATGACACGTTAAGAAAGTTAAAGTTACAATTATACCTTTATACCTAAAAGTAAAATTGTTAGAATTTCAATTTCAATTTCAATATTTTTATTGTTTGGATTATAATTTTGGACTTATAGTTAGTTTTATAATTTTTGTAGATATTGTGATTTTAATATTTATATAAAATTATGCTAAATTTAATCAGGTTAAAATAGTTCATTTTAGGCCTATTCAACTCATTTGCATAAATAGTTTGAAACGGATCGTATTGTGTCATATTAACCTATTTCGTAATATTCATTAATGGCTCAAAATGGGTTGACACGACACGACCCGTTATGTTAATTGGTCGTGTTAGGGTTTGAGATTTTGACACAATAAGCTTAAAGGCCAGCTTAGGGTTGACCTATATAGTATAATATACATGCTTTGACACGACACGAACATAACCCGTTAATACGATTTGACACCGTTAGTTTTATTGGTTGGCCTTAACCTTGAGGGCCAAATAGAAGACTATAAGCTATTGAGATTTATTTTAGTTGGGAAGATTTAGAGAAATAATATTTGTAAGTCATAGGGTGTGCAAAGACCACACACTCTTTTTGAAAAAAAAAAAAGAGTAAATATAGTTTTCACATGAAAAAATTAATTCTTTAATGGTAGACCTTACTTTTTTTCAAAAGAAGTGCATAACATTTGCACAACCCATGATTGTATCTAGTTAATCCCCACTGTATATATGTTATATTTTTGTTTATTTTCCAATGTTTTCATGTTTCATTGTTTTCCTCCTAGATAAAACAAATGAATTTGCTTCTACAATTATTTGCCTTCAGCATATCGTGTTCCATATTGATATAGTGCTAAAAATGCCATACAAACAGAGCAAACTAATGAACAAAAACAATAAAGCCTATAAAAAACAAAGCAAAATCAATTTGATGCCATAGGACCAAACCAATGATAAAGGCCAAATTTGGGAAAAAAATGTAAGGGCTAGATGAGTTTTTCAAACGATATAATAATAATAATAATAATAATAATAACTTTTAACATCTTATTGATAAATAAATAAACAGTTATTAGCATTAAATGATTAGTGATAATATATTGTTCGACATCTTAATTTAATTTGGTATTTATGTAATATAATTATAAAATAAAAATAGCTTATTAAATGTAATATTTTTTAAGCACGCCTTCGTATTAAGATCATTTTTATACCTAGGTTTAGTAAATTGTTTTTACTCACTAAACCTGTGTCTGAATTATATAGATAACCATCATAATTTTGGCACATATTCCTTAGTTGACAAGAAAGACCAGCTGATTGATATGAGTTGGATGTCTGTGCTTACTCTTGAAACTTTCACAAGTGCTTACAGCGCACAAGAGCCTTAAAATTAGTATTTATCATACGAGACCAAGCTAAATTCAAACAATTACTCAAGATTGGGTTAGTCTAGCTTCGAAAACATTTATTTAAACAATTACTTAGTTGATAAATAAAGCAACGCATGGATATAAACTTGATGTCTGAGCTAAGTGTTCAAGAATTGATTGGTACAAATAGACATTTTCCTTATAACAACTACAACTTCCATAGTTTGTTAACCAGGGATATAGCAAAACATAGTGTGAGGACTGTGTCGAAGCAAGGGAATAGACTCATTCCCGCCATTCCCGCAGGCAAGGTGCTATAGAATATGAGAATGTGGTTAGGTTGAGTGCAGCTAGTCCAGCGGATAAGACGAGCCTCACTATGTAGAAAGCTTGGAAGAGATGTCTGTGGAAATGTCACATCTACATAACCGCTGAATGGTCACATCTGGAATGAGTATGTGGAAAAAAAATTATAACTCCGTAAGCCATATTGTCTGAACTCAAAGGTATGCTCCAGCGCCATGTAGAAGACCCTTATTTGGGGAAGGACTATAGATTGGAATCAAGGTGAACTGTAGGAACATGCATGCCTTCTCCCATCATTCTGTCTCTGCCATCCTGCAAATTAATGATTGAGATCAAATGACTCTTATTCAAGCATACCTAGAGTTAAAAGAACGTCTGAATGATAGCTGACGATCCCACCTATAAAGGCATTAGACAAGGGACAAAAGCTCACTTTTGAGATTGTAAATTGCTTGAGATATTCTTTGGAATAGGAGTCTAAAAAAAAAAACCAGTAACTGCGAAGGAAGTGATAGGAGGAGAAGTGCCAGCACCATTGTAGTATTTTAAATACTATTCAGGTAGGTTAGCTTCTAAGAGCATTTTTGGAAATGTGGGATGAATGTTGTTGGGTATGATTGTAAGGATAGGCATTGCATATTCTATATCTCTTTCCCCCTTTCTACATGATTAGTAATATATATCTTCTTTATTATGTTTATGGATTATCTTTAAATTGTGATTTTGTAATGATGAGTTTGAATGATGTGGATTGGTGATAATTGTGATTTATGGGTGTGTGTGTCTTACCATGTGTTGATTATCATGGGCGAGTAGAGTGATTCCCCTGCCATTCCTAGGGTGTGTGTGTCTTACCGTGTGTTGATTATCATGGGCGAGTAGAGTGATTCCCCTACCATTCCTAGGGCACATTGTCACGAGTTTCATACGGGTAAAAGGAGTCCCCAAAATGATCGAGGTGTAAAGTTTTCATATTGGTCTCACTTGATAGACGGGTAGAGAATATCGAAAAGTGTATCATATGTGTTGTCTTCTAGTCGGTTGACTGGGTAGAGTGATTCTCCGAGTTAATCATATGTGTTGTCTTTAGGTGCATGGATCGGGTTGAGTGATTCCCCTTGTCGGATGATTTGAAACTAGTGGATTAGCTTGCATGTTAACCATGCAGAGAGAGTCTCTGAATCGAACGGTAAAGTGATTCCTTACTTGGCATTTATATGATGAGTTTTTACGTGTTTTGATACAAGGGTGGTTCCTTGCCTCAGTAATAAATACGTATACTTAAGATTTGCTCAGAAGATGATTTCTTGCGATATTTATATACTTGTGTTTTATTCAATGGGTGATTCCTCAGCATAACTATGAAAAGTGTGCTTCTGTTGAAAGAGTGATTCCTCACCATGCATTAATATGTATTCACAAATAATTTACATAAAACAATGCATACAACTTCACTTGCATTGTCTCTCAATAGTAGTATTGTCATAACTGTTTAACCTACCTATGGTTTCATCCTTCGGAATTGTAGGCCTTGATGCAGACATAGTTTGAAAGTAGATTCCCAAAGAGGAAGTGTTATGTGCATTAGGGTTTGTCCCTTTTGTTTCACGTGTTGGTCTTTATTTCGTCAAATTGTGTCATTTAATTTTATTTCTTTAGTTGCTTGTTCCGTGGGCTGAGTCTTGTATGTGGACTGGGTTTTGTACATTGGGCTCATCATGGTCAGTTAAGTCTAGTGGGTTAGTTTTGAGTCAGTAAGTTAAGGGCCTGTTACCACGTCTATAACATGGATAGTTAAGTTGTAGTCTATATATTTTGTTGTAGTTTTCATGAATGAACATCATGAAAACTTTCCAGTAATTGAGAGGGATAGAAGGCCTTGGCACCTCAGATTGCCAATAAATATCTACAATTTTCTTTAGTTACAGTTTCCGAATCCTAAAAGGAAGGAAACCCACCCCTGAGTAGTAGAGACGGAGGCTTGTCTTTGCTATTAGTCATTTGTAGTAGTGGGAATGTACCATTTATTCCAACAACAAATTGTTCGATGTGTCGTACTTGGATGAGAGAGACAAATAATTGGTGTTGTATAATATTATTTAGGAAGTGACAATGACTTGTGGATATTATTATTATTATTACTATTATTACTATTATTATTATTGAATGGACCTTTTATTAGTTTAGATCTCTAGTACAATTACCATTAGTCTCTGACTAATCTTTACTTATTTCACTCTACACATGTTTGATTTATACGTGCATTCCTTATGAAAAATTTGGGATCTAAATATAGGGTGTTGCCAATCAGTTGACACCCCTAGCACCATGGATCCTTGCTAGGCTCTTTACTAAGGAATGTGGGCGTTATAACTTTATATCAGAGAGCTATATGACTTTGGGTAAATCCATAATGTCATATAGGGACAGTGCCAAAGAAATAGGGATGGACCTGTAGCAACATAGGCTTGGATTTTAGCAAGATAGGGTTTGATCTGCAGTGATTAGACAAGAGATAGACTCGAAAGTGATAGATTTCGGTTGTGTAATAGGATTCGAGTATGGTGCGATCGAGAGTTCCACGTAATGGGAGACTAATGAGCAACTGCGTGGGAGATCAATATCATGGTGAGGGGATAGTGACGTAGCACGGGCTATTAATCATATTTTAGATTTACTCCAACAACAATAGAATACTTCACATGTTAGATGCAGCCACATCAAGTTGCTCACCTTAGAGAGGAACAATGGGGGTGTATGTATGAGCAATTCTTGGCTTACCGATTCCTAGGATTCTTTGGTAATGAGGGACCAATGAAGGCAGAAATGTGGATTATAGATATTGAAAAGACGTTGAGGTGTGTGGTTGTACGGAGGGTGAGACAGTGTTGTACACGAGCTATTTGCTCCAAGGGGAAGTGGCGATATTGTGGGGTGCCAAGAGGCAACTGCTTATCATGGAATTGAGATCCATGAAGGCAATATCCTGAGAAAGATTCAAGAAAGAATTTGATGATCGATACTTTCCCCCATAGTGAGATAATAGAAATCTAAGGATTTCACCTACTTGGTCAAGGGCGACATGGTGGTTGAGCAGTACTCTGCCAAATTTATGGAGTTGAGAAGGTTTACCCCTCACATTATCACTATGGAGGAGATGCACACCAAGTGTGTGAGGGTCCCTCCAATGCAAGGGAATAGACCATCAATGAAGTTGAGTGGAAAGAAAGATAAAGAATACTCAATTGGTTTGGTGAACAAATAGTTGTAGGTGATGCAAAATGCAGCTAGTCCAACATGTGGGTGAGCAAGCACCTTGTAAAAGGCCTGGTAGATAGATCCTAGACAAGGTGGAGATGAGTTTCTCACCTTATGGTAGGCAAGCTACAAAAGCAGCCTATTGTGAAGGTGAGAACGAAGACTTGAAGAGGTCGGTGGCGTAAATGAGACAAGAGTTACCCACCCTCGGCGAGTAACCGAGCAACGGTTACTCGCCTTGTTTAGGACATACTAGAGTAGATAGTGACGATATCATATGCAGAAACCCACACTCCACCTTAAGGGTCACATTCAGAGTGGGTTTGTAGAATGGGTCACGAATTGATAGGTCATATCACTTGAACCCAGAGGTATAGCCTAATGCCACGTGGAAGACCTTCATTCAAGGAAAGACTATGGAGTTGGTAATCCGTAAGGAGGGGTAGACCATGCCCTGGCCATCTGCCTCTATTATCCTACAGTATGACAGTTATGACTAAATGACTCATATCCAAGCATACCTAATGTTAGAAGTATGTGGCCATCTGTCTCTATTATCCTACAGTATGACAGTTATGACTAAATGACTCATATCCAAGCATACCTAATATTAGAAGTATGTCAGAAGGACGTTTGATAGTCCCGCATTATAAAAGAGATTTGGACATGAGACAAAATCTCATTTTTGAGATCTTAAATACCTAAGATCTTGTGGAGCCGAATTCTTTAGAGGAAATAAGGAAGGAGCAGTACAATGAAGTAGCAATGTCGACGCTAGGTGGTAGGTTAGCTTCTAAGGCACTACTGGGGAATGTGGAGTGAATGTTGTATTTAAGAGACATATGCATATTCTATAACCTTGCATATTCTATAACCTTTTCCCTTTCTGATCATGAATAAATCGAATTTTTGTCACTATGTTTATTCTTATATTATCTCTGTGTAAGAACTATTGTCTCTGTGTGAGAGAAACGTGCGCCAATCATCATGGGATGGCTTAGAAAATTCCCTAAACCATTCATGCGAGACGTTGCCACAAGCTTCATATGAGAAGAAGAATTCCCTGTGATGATTGGGGTGGAGTATTATCATGTTGGCTCCACCCGATATTCAGGATGTAGAATCTCCTAGCGTATCACGTATTGGTGTCCTTGACTTGGTTAGCAGAGTAGATGTTTCCCCAGTGCAACATGTTATTTATTTGTGAGAACATCTATGTGATGACCATGAAACTTATGTGATGAACATCTATGTGATGACGCTTGTGCCTTCTGATCAAACCTTGAGTGTTGACCAATAGGCTAGCTGTGATGACCCGATTTTGCGTGTATTTTCACTGAAGGAGTGGTTTTAATTTAATTAATATTATAGGGCTTTTATTTTAAATTATCGGATTTTAATTGGATTTTATTTGCTGTGAGTTTAAAATTTCTGCTTAATTTATTTTAGCTCGTTTTTGGATTTAAAATTTAATAGTTGGTTTTTACTAGTTATTTAATATATTTTAGCTTGGCGATGTATTTAATTTATTTTAGTCGTTTATGTTTTTAATATATCGTTTTCGGCGGATCTGTTTTTGGATCCCGGAAGTGAAGTTTGGACTTCATTTCTTTTTCCCTTCTTTTCTTTTTCTTTTTTTTTTTCTTTTTTCTCTTTTCCTTTTCTTTTTCTTCTTTTCCTTCTTTCTTTCTTTTCTTCTTCTTTTTCCTTCCTCCTTCCCCGCGTCCGCGTCGCTCGAAACCTCTCTCCCTTCTCTTTCTCCTTTCCGCGCAACCCACTTTGACCGGCCGTATCTCCGCCGTCCGGTGGAGGTGTCGTATACCACCCCCGCCATTCTCTTCCCCTCCCACCAGACTACATCCCCACCAATTTTCTGAGCCATCGGACCCACCGTTAGCCGCCACGATCCCCTCAAAGTCGCAGCCCCAACCCTATTTTTCCCTCCGGCGCACCACCCCCCCCCCAAAGATCTCCTCCAACCGTGCCGCCGTTTGGCCGGAAAAGCGCATCTAAGCCGCACGGTTTTTCACCGTTTCTGGCGCCGTCGCACCACCTCCGGCCACCATCACTTCACCACTTCTTCTCCTACCTCTTGCCGACCTAACCCACCCATTTCCGGCCTAGATCCGTCGCCGGAGCAGCTCCCACAAGCTCAACTCCGATTTGGCCGTTTTTGCCCTCCACCGCCGTTTCCACCGCCACCCACGTCCAAAACTCACTTCCACTAGCTTCATAAACATCCCTAGACCATTCCCTATCAATTTGGTGTCTTGGTTTGTCCCCGTTCAAAAGTGGGTATTTTGCGAGCCACGGCTACAGTGCATTTGCACTGTTACGTTGCTGTCTGCCCATCGTTTGCCGCGCGCCGAACCTTCTAAAAATCATATATAGCGCTGTAAGTATTTTTTTAAACTTTTTTTTAGATTTAAATGTATTATTTCCTTTACAATAATTTATTTGTGATCTGGTTGGTTTTCCGGACTGAGTCCGAGGAGTCGGGGGTCCGTTGGAATTGAGGAAGAAGTTGTATGTTTGGTTGTTAATGGTATTTGGGATATGTTGGTTAAGCTGTGTGATTTTATTGCATTGCATTGTTCATGCATGTCCATGTGTTTTTATTGAAAAATGGTGTTACATGTGTAAACGGATTTTCGGGTGCGTGCGTATCACGAGCCCAAGCCGGGATGGGTTATTATCTCGGTGGAGCTCCTCTGGTCACTCGGGAGCGGATAAAACTGAGTGACATCCCCTGAGTTGTCGCTGGGCGACGACCGGATCGCACGATACGGTAACGTTGTCGTGTCGACTCCGTGGTCCCTCGAGTGGCGGGGACTAGAGGATGGCTTGGCCAGTTACGCGCTGGGCGCGAGTCTGGGCATCACTCGTGTAGGTGTCATACGCGTAGTCGTTACCTGCGGTGTGGCACAGAGCCAGAGTGTGCGGATGATCCCTAGGGGAGATCATGGTGCATGCATAATCGAATTGGTTTTTATGGTTTTCGGATACGGGCCATTTTCTGGGAAAATGGCGAGGATGTGTTGAGGACTTGTGATCCATTTTCTGGGAAAATGGTGGTTTGGGCCATTATCTGGGATAATGGCGATGCGTGGTTTTAAATGGTATGTGTGGGCCGTTATCGGGGATAACGGCGAGGTTTGTTTAAAGGATATGTTTTTGAGCCAAATGGGTTTTTGGCGTGCGTGGAAAAAATATGGTTTGTGAGTTTTGTGCATTGGCATTTATTCATGCATATTGTTTGAGTTTAATATGCTTTTATCTAGTGGTGTTTGGATTTTACTTACCTGCGGCACCATTTTTGGTACCGTAGATTTTGGTGCAGAGTTCGAGGAGGAGGAGGAGGCTGAGCCCGAGGATGCGGCTCCGCCGGAGATCTGAGTTGAAGTTAATGTATTGGTTTTAGGCTTTGAAACAATATTTGTGACTTGTAATATTTTATTATGTATCTTTGAACCGCTTTGTATTTTATTTAGGAAAAATTCTGGTACTTAGTTTTATGTCTTTGCTATTCGCTGCGTATTTCTTCGTGCACATGTGTCGCTTGCACACACTTGGCACTCGTCGATAGGGTGGTGACCCGTGTTGTCACCATCCGGACGTCTCAATTTCCCCGTGTTTGTACGTGGGGATTTGGGGGCGTCACACTAGCACCCTTGGCTCCACAGATCCTCACCAGGTCCTTTACTGAGGAATGGGGCACCATAGAGCAATTTCAGCATGGACTACAGCAACAAATATGGATATAGGTGGCTTGTCTCAAGATATGCAATTTCCAAAGGTTGGTAAGCGTGGCCTCCATTACGGAGCATGAGCATCATAGTTTAGCGACTATTATGACAGGACAAAAGTCTAGGATATTCGCGGGAGAAGGCAACAGCTCATGTTCCCCTCAGAAATTCATAAAAAGGACAAGGGTATGCCTGTAATCTACTTCCTGAGTACGCATGGGAAGCAGAATGCCAGTATGCAGTCACTGTCATAGGTTTCACGAATGAGAGTGTCTTTAGTCCTCACTCTCATACTTTAGATGTGGACAGACAAGGCATTACAAGAAGAATTTCCCTCAAGCAGTCCCAGTTCAAAGGATTGGTCCTATTAGAGGACAAGGAGACCAAAGGCAGGCGATACAAGCAATAGTGTATGCCCTAACACCAGGAGAAGTTGATGAGGAAGCCCCAAAGACTCAAAAATTAGGTGTCATCACAGGTATGGAACCCCAACCTTAGTATACCTAGCGTGTAGTGTAGGAGCTTAGTTGTATAAATTGAGTTTGTGTAGTCACTACAGGGCAAGTTAAGATGTTTGATTTTCATGAAAGCACTTTGTTTGACTCGAGTGTGTCCTAGTAAATCGTGTCTACAATATTTTCTCGAATGAGTGGCCTTTGGGAGAAGTTGATGCAACATAAGGTCTTTGTAGCACTACCAAACAGAGAAGTAGTGTTGTGCGTCAAGATTGGTACAAATTATCCCTTAGAAATAGGCAAAGTTATCATGGAGGCAGACTTTATAGTATTTGATTTATTGGGGTTTGCTATCATCCTAGATATGTATTGTTTGTTTTGATATTTTGCTAGTATTTTGATAGTAATATTCCGAGTGCCTTGGAGGGAAGAAAGATTGTTCCAAGGCAATAGGTTAAGGTCAATACCTGGAATAATTACCTCATTGTAAGCCAAAAAGGATTTGGTAAGTAGAGCCAAAGCCTATTTAATGCATTTAATGCTTAAGATGAAGGAGTCCAAAGATAAAAGAGAAATTCTCGTGGTGGATGAGTTCGTAGAAGTATTCAGGGAATTGTCAAGATTACCACCCCTATAGAAGTTGAATTTTTAGTCGGACTGGAACTTGGAATAGTTTCAATACTTTTAGAATGGCCCCTTCAGAGTTGAAAGAGTTAAAAGGCCAACTACAAGAGCTGATGGCGAAAGGGTTCATTAGGCTGAGTGTATCACCTTGGGGAGCACGGGTATTATTTGTTAAGAAGAAATATGTGACCCTTAGGATGTGTATCAACTATTGAGAATTGAACAAAGTGACCATAAAGAATAGGTATCCCTTACCTAGAATAAATGACCTACTCCATCAGTTGTAGGGAGCTGCAATATTCTCTATCTTAGGTCTGGTTATCACCAATTGAGGATCAAGGAAGATGACATACCAAAAACCATGTTTCGAACAAGGTATGACCATTTTGAGTTTATGATGATTCCATTTGGTTTAGCTAATGCCCCAACAGAGTTTCTCGGGACTAGCTAGTTACTATAGGAGATTCATGGAAGGATTATCCAAACTATTGAGCCCTCTCACTACATTGACAAGGAAGAATGAAAAATTCATTTAGACCGAGAGGTGCATGTAGAGTTATGGGGAACTAAAGAGGAGGTTGACCACTGCCCTTGTATTGGCACTACCAAAGTCGTGCAAACCATATGTAGTGTATAGTGATGCATCGAAATATGGACTAATATGTGTCCTGATGTAGGAAGGAATGGTAGTGGGTTATGCATTAAAACAACTGAAGGATCATGAGAAGAACTACCCCACTCATGATATAGAATTAGTGGCAGCAATGTTTGACTTGAAGATTTGGTGACATTTCTTATATAGGGAGTCATGTGAAGTATACACCAACCATTAGAGTCCGAGGCATCTCTTCACCCAAAAGAACCTCAACATGAGACAAATGAGATGATTGGAGACTATAAGCGATTATCATTGCCAGACTAAGTACCATATGGGAAAGGCTAACATAGTCACCAATGCGCTAAGTCAAAAGTCTTGATCTAGGATGTAGAAGGTTCTACAGAAGTGGGTTCACCTCTTGAAAGAATGAGGCATATGTTGGTAGGGGATTCACCATTGGAGGACACCCTCACCTCTATGCAAGAATTATGAGTGGAAGATTACAAAGAACTCAATGATCAACAGAAGAAAGATCCGAAATTACTAAAAAATCCGAAGAGGGAAACGCCCTATACATTTACTCTAAGTAAGGGCAAAACCTTGCTATACAAATGACGAAGAGTAGTTCTGATGAATTTGGAGATTCTATAAAGGGTATATATTTGATACATCTAGGGAGTACGAAGATGTATCGAGATCTCAAGAGAAACTTTTGGTGGGAAGGAATGAAATGAGACATCGCCCACTTCATTAAGAACTACGCCACGTGTAGACAAGTAAAGGCTGAGTATTAGAGACCAGCCAAAACCTACAACCCATTCCTATTTCCATCATGGAAGTGAGAAGACCTAGCCATTGACTTTGAAGTAGGATTATTGCAAACCCCAAGTGGCAAGAATGCAATTTGGGTAATCGTAGATAGGTTGACAGAGCTCCCACTTTCTATCGATTATTATGATGGACACATTGGGTAAGCTAACTCGGCTATATGTTAATGAAATAGTTAGGCTTCATGGTGTTCCCAATAAGGGCATGCATGTTGGACTTTAGAGGCTCATGGGAAAGTCATGTCCCATTCATAGAGTTTGCCTACAATAATAGTTATCGAGCAACCATACAAACAACCCTTATGGGGCTTTGTATGGAAGGAAATGTAGATCGCCTTTTTGTTGGGACGAAATGGAAGAGGCTAGAATGATTGGGCAAGAGGTTTTGCAAGAAATGAGGGAGCAGGTGAAGCTCATAAAAGAAGGGATGACAACAGCTTAGAGTAGGCAAAAGAGCTATGCCGATCTTAGAAGAAGATAATTGGCATACGAAGGAGGTTGGGTGTATCTTAAGGTATCACCCATGAAGGGAGTGAATAGGTTTAGGCTAACTAGGAAGCTAAGCCCAAGATGTATTGGACCCTACCAGATATTGGAGAAGTTAGGACTAGTAGTGTACAAGGTGGCGTTACCAGCGGAATATGAAGGGACCCATAACATGTTTCACGTTTCTTCCTTAAAGAAAAGTTTCAGAAACCAACAACCCATGTGATTGACCGAAATCTGGTTTCATTGCAACTAATCCTCACTTATGAGGAAATGTCAATATGAATCGTAGAATGGAAGGAATATAGACTATGGTCCAAAATCTTACCATTAGTGAAGGTGAAATGGGGAAGCGCTGGAAGCGAGGAGTTTATTTGGGAAAGTGAGCAAATCACGCGTGAGCAATTTCCCTATTTATTCGTGCCGCTATAACTATCCTGAAACGCACTAAGTAAGGGTAAGATAGTCAAGTCAAAGGCAGAAGCGCACCTATAAATGAGCCTTCAAACTACCTTTCAATACAACTCAAACTCTTAGACTGTCTTTATGGTGTGAAAAAAGAGGACTACACAAAAGGTAATCATACCACCAGAGTAGTTCATCGTTTCATGGAAGAATGACGCGGAGCGGTAAGATTTATAGGAGAATGATGATGAATCAAGGAGGAACGACATCGATCCAAGGAGGATCATCGGAGGGCCAAGACCTTGGTCTAAAAAAATTAGACCATGCCAAGAGATTACGAGGAGAGAAATGAGCTATCCAAGAACGTGATTAACAAGAAAAGGACAAGGGTTGAAATTTTCCAATGCCCTGTGATGTCAAATATAATGGAGAAGCTAGGATGCGAGAGAGTAGTATTGACAGATGCAATAGAAGCAGCCAATGGATGAGACAAGAGGAGAGAGCTCTTGTCCTAGTTGGAGATGATAATGGTTTGTTGACAGATCGAGGTAATAGGCCTTCACTGCAATTGGTGATGACGAAGAACGCCCCGCCTCATGCACATCCCTTGGAATGTCATATCGAGGGATGGTATTCACCAAATTTTGAGGATGAAATTCCCTGTTAAGAATGGGAGGATGTAAGGGTTGAGCCAAAGCAAGGGAAGAGACCCCTTCCTATAGCCAAGATGCTATGGAAAATAGGGCAGACGTCAAACAGAGTGTAGCTATAACAACCCGCCAGAAATTCAGTGGATGAGTTTCTTTAAACCTTAGGAATGTCGTAAAATCCCAGAAAGATCTCACATATCCAACGACCGCTTGGGTTTTAGTTTGTCAACATAGTCGGTTTCCTACTCGTTATGACAATGAAAGTGCTGTTTTAATTGTTTGAGTTACTTAGGAGTATGAGTTTGAGAAATGATTTGCACCATTAATCTTAGCTAAATATTTAGTATTTTATGATGTAATAATACGTTTCTCGCTTTCCGGATGAAAAGTGCTCGAAAATGCCTTTTGATTTAATCGAGTCACTTAAGAGTTGAATTTTGTGAAACAAATTGCACCACTAGACTCATATAATTATTGAAGATTTTATGGTGTAATATTTATTTTCACAATTTTTCAGGTTAATTGTAACACTCGAGATAGCGCTATGTGGCACCTGGGATAGTGTTATGTGGCACTAGGTTCAAACGATTATCAAATTGCTTTGTGAATTTGTACAAGTATTGTGATCATGCCACCTAAACCAAACACTATTTCATTCAACCAAATACTTTGTTGCCAGCCAAAAGAGGGTTTCAAACCTAGTAAAACCTCAAACCATTGAGATCTAATTGAAACACCAAAACCATGGTGGATGCCGAAACCCTAAATAGTTTCTCCAAACCCTAATGTCTGGTTTAGCTTAAGTGATTAATCATTTGATTAAATTACTTTCAATGCTATTAACCACTCAAATACATGATATAGAGACCAAAAATCTAAACCAAATACTCTTTAAACCCTAAAGTGAGGTCCATTCGGTTAAGACCTATTTAGGCCAATTCGGTTAAGGCCCATAAAAAACCACCACTAATGCAAAGCTTCTTGAGGAAGTTTCCTGCACCACCAAAGGCTGTCCTATGGTTGACATGTCAGCCCAAATAGTGCTTGAATGGGAGGTGAAACAACCACCCATAACCACCACCCCTCTTGGAAGTAGACTCTCAATACCTTGGGCTGAGTTGCCAATGATTTTGCCCACTGTTTTGGCTACAAAACCCCCCACTGTTAACGGGTCGTGTTCATGTCATGTCAATTCATGTATATTATATGATATGGGTCAGCCCAAACATGACCTATTAAGCTTAATTGGTCAAGTTTCTAAACCATAACACAACCCATTAAAATAATGGGTTGACACGACACGATTCGTTTTGACCCATTATGAATTAATTAAAAATATATCAACATGACACGACCCATGTCAACCCGTTTATATAAATGGATAGAATTCACCCAAATAATCTGTTTAACCTGATTATCATAATTTTACATAAAATTTAAGCTCACAATATCTCACAAAAATATAAAATTAACTACATAAGTCTAAAATTACAATCCAAACAATAAAAATACCAAAATTACAATCGAAAGGAAGTGTGATAAGAGGTTGTGAATTATGAGAACTGACTCAACTGAAAACTAAGAAAGAGAGTTAAGAAATCTGAAATAGGATTAAGCTATCTTTGTTTTTAGGTTAAAAATGATATAATTGTAATTTTGAGTGAAATATTTAACAAGTCACTAATGGGTTAAGCGGGTTGACTCGTAAGTGACCTGTTAATGAATCACGTCTTAACAGGTCAACCCGTTTTGACCCGAATCCGTTAACATCAAACCCAAATATGCTAATTTTGTGTCGTGTTCATATTGGGTTAACGGATCGTATCACATATTGCCACCCATAATCCATACCCCATAAGCCCTCTCCTCCTATAAAGGATGCCCTATGCAATCCCTTCACCCCTTGGTCATTTTTCTTTTATTTATTTGAAGTGAACTTGAATGAAAGTTTTTGATAGTTATTACTCGATTTTTTCGAAGCCTTTGTAAGTCTATTCTCACAAACATTATTTCATATGATTTGTTCTTCTTTGAGTATAGTATCCATTGATATAATTTTTATAATTAAAAGTGGAGTATCGCTTGGTGAAAATTGGGTTTTCACATGTAAGGGTCATACTGGCAATAATTTAGATGATGTTGTGAAATCTTGATGTTTATGAAGTTTTTGTTAAAGTTAGGGGGAAGATATTGATATGATGAAATGCACATTTTTATGCTTGTTATGAGTTGATCTAAAATATGTTAGCATTTTTATTAAAGAGTTATACATATTTTCTTTGAGGTTGAAACTAGAACACACAAAATAGTTTCTGTTTTGAGGTTATAATGATTGTTGGTTCTAGAAACCTAGTCCAATGGATATGAAATCCATATATGCTATTCTTAAGACTTTCATTTAGGTGTTAAGATTTTTTTTTTTTTTGAAGAGATTTGGTTTAAAGCTTCGTTTGAAGCATGTTATGCTTGAAAGGATTCGGTAATGGCACAAACTTGAGCTCACAGGCTTGTTTTGTGTTTTTATGGGAGTTTTACGATGTGATCCTAGATTAAATACTTAGCTCAAGTTTAGAACTTGAATATGAAGTATATGATTCTATTTCTTGAAGTTTTACTTCATGATAGTTTAAGATTTAGTGTTTTTGATCTAGGTAAAAAATATGTGGTACTCAGTTTGGACTTAGTATGCATCTTGATTGGTTTGATGATAAATTTTGTAATTTTGGTTGTTGTTCAAGCATGATTATCATTTATTTTGGATTTATAAACATGTTAAGAGTGTGTTATGGACTTTTGGAGTTTTTGGAATTGATTTGAAAAATACTAGACCAAGAACATCAAGAGTTTGTTCTATTTGACCAAAAATAATGTTTAAGAATAAAATTTTATGTTACATTAAAAATTATAATTTTAGTTTTATGTTATATCACATGTTATATTAATTTTATGTATAAGATTAAGGTTTCTTTTTAATGTTGAGATGAGTTCAGTTGAGTTGTAAATAGTAATTTTATGGGTCCCATTAAGATGAGTTTAACTTTTTTTCGTTGAGATGTGTTGAACTTTTTAGGTTGAAATATATGAAGTAAGTTGAGATGAGTTAACCTTTTATGGAAAATTGAAAAAGTAATGAGTCTTATCAATAATTGGTTTGAGATGAGTTGAGTTTGGTTCAACAACCAAACATAGTCTAATAGACTTGAATAATAAGATTAAAATTTCATGTTATATTAATTACAATTTAGCATATAATATACGAAATATAATATAAAATATTATAAATATATATACCTGTGCGGCTCGATTTAAACTGATTTTTAAAATATGAAAACTGGCACCACACCGATTTATGATCCGTTTTGGTTCTTAAGAACCGGTATAGCTTAAAAACCAAACCGTACCGATGGGTGGTTTGGTTTGGTCCGATTTAGTTCAAATATGCCTTTCCTTTTTTTTTACACCCTTGATGATTTGTATAGTTATGTTTTGATTTAAATTTTTTTAATTGAATATTTGGATTTAGGACAAAAATTTTGGTAGAAATTGGAATTAGCATGCATTTTAATTTATGGGAAAAATGGTCATTTATCACAAGTAGAGGGGTAAATGGTAATATTTCCATAGATTAGTGAATTTTATGTTTCTAAGTAATTAGTAGGATATTCTAACCTTAAGAAATATCTCATTTTAGTTCACACTACTTTTACGTCACACCCAATCACCGTAAGTTGGCCTCTAAATTACTTTCCAGTGTGTTTTTGTATATATGATGGCAAGCCATAATTTTCATATTATAAATGTTCTAATATGCTATGCCATGTCAATTATTTCAAGTACATGTTTGTCTGTTACATACCATGTTATGCCATGCCATCTATCACACATCCATTTTTACATGTCACATCATGTCTCGTACATAGAGTATGTCACGAAAATTGTTTTCAATTTAGTGGAGTTTATTATTTTCATCAAGACCCCAAGTGTTAGGATGATGTATTATCCTAATGGAACTCCATTGTTTATGTTGGAGTATTTAGAATAGTGTGTAATTCTCTAGGTTAAAAAAGTACCGTCACTAGGCTTCAAATGGAATCTAAGTAATGTTGCTAGAGCGAAGTTAGGCACCCAATACCAGTGGTGCCAACCTCATGAATCAGTTTTAATCAATTTATTTATCATGACGTACTCACAGTGGGCTCAGATGTTTGTGATAAGATGTAGTATCGGCAGGAGCTAGGGGGGATAATCAGCCGGTCTGGACTGGGAAAACCGACCGGACCAGTACTAGTCCCGATCGGTCTCGGTCCGAATTTTATTAGACCGAAGTCAATCAGTCCGGTCCACGGTCTAAAGGTTTTTCACCCCGGACCGGACTAAATGAAATTTTAATTTTTTGTTTATAATTTATATATATTGATTGTATAATAATTGTATATAATTAATTATATAATTTTTATCTAACCTAGTTCTATCACTAACTCGCCATTAAGTAATTATTAACTAATACTATTATTTATAATTTTATACTAATACTAATATTTATACTAAATTACTAATACTAATAGTATAGACTCTAATATGGTATAAAATAAAATAAATACTAATAGTCTAATATAGACTATAGTTATACAACTTATACTAAAATAGTTATAACTTATACTAAATTACTATAACTAATATTACTAATATATAGCTATACTATATTACTAATAGTCTGATAGTCTAATACTAATAATATTATATAGTAATACGAATTATAATAACTAATCACTATAAGTCCATAACTATATATATTTAGTATTAATGTATTGTTATATTCTTTAATGTATTATTAATACT
Organism: Carya cathayensis; assembly: GCA_011037825.1. NCBI lineage: Eukaryota > Viridiplantae > Streptophyta > Magnoliopsida > Fagales > Juglandaceae > Carya > Carya cathayensis. The sequence goes on along the minus strand of QGSO01000502.1, from coordinate 553,223 downwards.
ATTAAGTCTTAAGAGTTATGGTATAAATTATAATATATGTATAATTTTATACTAATACTAATATTTATACTAAATTACTAATACTAATAGTCTAGACTCTAATATGGTATAAAAATAAAATAAATACTAATAGTTTAATATAGACTATATACTATAGTTATACAACTTATACTAATATAGTAATATTAGTTATAGTGATTTAGTATAAATAGTATTAAGAGTTATTAGCATCACTATATCATTATAATATATATATATATACACACACACAAACACACTATAAGTCTATATGTAGTAGTAACAGTAACACTATAATAGTATAGTATTAATATCACTATAACTATATATACCTAATAAGCTTATAGGCTAATACAATGATTTATTAATCATATACCTAATACAATGATTTATTAATGATACTAAATATACAAAATGTAAAAACTTAAAAGTTTAATATATTGAAAATAATCATAGATTCATAGAATCATAAATTATAATACATTGAGTCCTTGACATACTCTAAGTTAGTAACAAATTAGCAATTAACATTTAACATCATAAATATAATTATCATTAATTATTTTTTAATGAGTTAATTAAACAATCCACATTAAATAGTTTATTTAATTTTAATTTTACTAATTAAAATTATTTTTTAAATTAATTTATGTGCCAAAAAGATAAAAGAATCACAACAAACACACATGTGAGCTGCCATCCTAGAAACGACACCGTTTTAGTCACTGCAGGCAAAACAATAACTGGGTTGCATGAAACGGCGTCGTTTCACACAACCCAGTTTTTTTTTTTCAATTGAACGCCCCTAAAACGGCGCCGTTTGGGTCCAATTTCGAACCAAACAGTGTCGTTTTGTTTAATAACCCAGTCTCTTCACCCCTCCCCCCCGGCGGATTGACTTTCCATTTTCTCCCCAATTTTCCCCTCCTGCATCAGAAACCCTAGGTCCCCTCCGTCACGATCCCCCTCTTGCGGCCTTGCCCCTCCGTCGGAGCAAGCTCGGCAGCTTCCTTGAATCCTTATTCCTCGATACCCTCTCTCTCTCTCTCTCTCTCTCTCTCTCTCTCTCTCTCTTTATCACGACTCGTAGTGATAAATTTTGTTGACTAGAAATGTTGGTTATGGTTTTTTATCTTGATTAATTTGTTTTGATCTTAAATATTTGTAATTTTTACTTGTATTTAGAAGAAAATGAAACATTTTTTTTTCCGTTTTGTTCTGAATAGATATCATTTGGGTTGGCTAGGGAAATCGAGTCTAGTTTGAATTTGTGGTGGTCATTGGTGTCATTATTTTCTAGGAGATCAATAATGTTTTACAAAGAATTTTTCTATATTTCTATATCATTACTCATGCAATCTTCAAAATAGATTACCCCATAATGTTTAGTATTAATTTCATATTTTTTGTTCAGTCATCCATGCTAGAATCAGAATGGCAAATTGCTACCAAAATCTATTTAACTTAGCACTGTTTTTATGAATGCTCTGTATATTACCTCCTTTCAAAAACAAATTATAACATATGGGAAAAAAAAGGAAATTATAGTTGAGAATGGTATAGTGGAAAAGCTCATAGGTCACAATGGTATTGTCAGATATCAATCTTCCTTGGACAAAAGCACTCTGTGTGTCTGATATCAACTATGGTAGGATGCTTTTGAGTCTATTGGTTATAACCTTTGCCATGATTTTGTGGAGGACATTGCAAAGGCTGATGGGTAGTTAGTTACAAGCACAGAGGTTCTTTGCTTGGGGATGAGGGTGATGAATGTGTGGTTTATGGATTTGAAACCTGCCTTGGAATTGAGCAATTCCAACAAACCTGCTACAACATTGTCTCTCACAGTTGCCCAGTGATTTTGATAGAAAAGTGCTGGGAAACCATCTGGGCCAGGGGAACTAATAGGATTCATCTAAAAAATGGCCCTATCCACCTCCTCTATGGTGTAAGCCTTGGTTAAGTTATCAAAAGGTATGGTATAGCAGCCTTTCCGAGCGAGCCTCTGGGAACTAATGTAAACCTCCATGATGTGGTGAAGGGAGGATATTAGGGGAAATAGTGAGTGGAGATTCCCTTGCAATGTGTCAGATGAGGGGAGACCTTCACGTCAGGTTCAGAGGGTGGGAATCAAACTTCCTTTGATTCCATAGTGTTTCCAATTTTGATTTAACAAAATGAGAGTTTATTAGTGTAAGTTGGGTTGGAGTCACATTTTGTGAGAGCTACAGTTAGCCGCGCACCAGTTGGATGTTAGGTTCGGATCACTCTGACCAAAGAAAAAATGTTTTAAATCATCGTACCAAAATCCCATCTTCTCCCATCCTTTGTGTTTGTCTATATGCATTAGAAACCCTTACAATGATTTAAAAATCAGAATGAGCTGTGATACTTCAACCTCCGCTTGAGATGGAACGGAGACTTGGAGTGTTGGGATATGTAACACAAGATTACATAATCCGGTTCATGTCAGATAGTATGCAATGCAACTTAGCATGCATATAATAGTATGCAATAATCAGGGAAAAAATGATGACTTCTAAAACTTTTTACACTAGAATGAACTAAACATCCAAACTTTTAAATTAAACATAGATAGATCCTTACCTAAGAGAGGTCCAAATGGTAAAGAATATGTTCAAACATGATTTGGAGATGACATCTCCTTTTTGCATGCTTTGTGAGTGAACTCGTAATTGATTCGTTTCTTAATCTTGCTTATCCAGTAATTTATTTTAACTCAAACTCATTTATATTTCAAACCCGCTTATTTTATGTAGGGAAAATGGGCCGTTGAGTCTTATCACTCCACGTGCATGCTTGACGTGGCTGCCACTTGGCATGCTTATTATTATTATTATTATTATTATTTTAAAAAAGTAAAAAGCTATTGAAACCAAAATGCTTACATTTGAAAAATTGAAACCATAGAGTCTAGATGTTCTCCCTCGCCTCCTTCCTGCCCTCGCGTCGCCGAATCTCATTTTCGGTGCCAATTTCCATTGAAAATTTGAAACGAGTACAATGTGACAAATTTTCCTCTATATTTCCCCAACTGAGCACGTGAAAAAATAGAGAAAAATGTGAAAATAATCAATCAGAAACCAAAAAACTGAGAGGGACTTGTATAGTTGATAAGATCTCCTTGTCTTCATTGACTAGACATATCTTGGGAGGGGCACTCGATGAGACTCTCTCTCACGTGTTGGAACGTACATAGAAGGTGAAAAGTTTGATTGTATTAGGTTGTGTTTGTATATCAAGATGATCTTAGATTATCTGTGAATAATAATATTTTGTAGGTCCTATTGAGATGTGTTTAAATGTAAATAACTTAAGATTTGTGTTTAAAATTCAAATATATGAAGTAGATTCAGATGAGTTTAAATTTTTTTATAAAAAGTTGAAAAAGCAGTGGATCCCATCAACGATTGGTTTAAGATGGGTTTAGGTGAGTTTGTATTCCAAATATATTAATGTGATTTATTCCATATTTCTATTGGTAATCTATATTTATCTATATTTCTATTGGTGACTATAGGTGTAGCAGCGGAAGACACCTAGCTTTCTTTGTTGGGGTTTCTTCTTGGTTTTGACTTTTGAGTGATAGTTAGTGGGTTATTGAGGTTTAGCGGGTTGAACTGAGCACCATTTAAAACTGATTTTTTCGGTGCAGGTCGGGTTGAGTCTCTCGGGCTGGCCGCGTCAGACTGTTTCTTGCACAGCCCTAATAATATTAACAAATAATATTTTAACTTTATAATTTTTTATTTATTTTTTTCTCATTTTTCAAAATCTTATAAAACATTTTAATTCAAACTATTGAACTACTATTCATAAACTATTTCACTACTATTTACAAACATCTCATCTCATATAAAAATGAATAGAAGAGAGAAGAAGAGGGATTTTTTTTTGAAGTTGCATAAAGATGGATCCTACAACGGAAAGACTTCAAGCTTTTATTTTATTCCCACATTAAATATAACAAACAATTTAACTTTTTTAAATTCAAATTCAACTTTTTAAAATTTTAAAAAAATAATAATATTAAAAAATAATATTTTATTTAACTTTCAACTTTTATTTCAAACTAAAAATTCTCATCTTAACATCCAAACCGAACCTAAATGACCCTCTAGTTTTACCTCTTTATTTTCATCGTTCGTATATTTTATTCAATTTTTTTTTCTTATTGATTAAGAAAGTGACTATTAATAAATTTATATATATATATATTTAAAAATATTTAACAAACATTTAAAAAAATAAAATTAGATTGATAATAACACTAAAGGATCAAAATGATCGAGTAACATTACTCTTTTATTTTTTAATCTTTGGCATGCCATGTGATAGCTAGGCCTGTGCATGTAGGGCTTAAGCCCGATTAGTCCGAACAACCCGCCCCTGCTCAACCTGTCAAAGACGGGTCATTGGGTCAAAATATGCATATCGGGTTGAAACAAAGTCGAGCCCGTCGAAACTGACTAAACATGATTTTATTGACTCTATCAGTTGCTTCGCTGGTGCGGAGGATGAGGAATTGAAGGTCGTTCTGGGTGATGAGCTCTTCGCTAGATTCGTTGCTTTCAATGGTTCTTTGTTTTCGTCATCATCTTCTTCATCTTCTACCAACGTTATTTCTGTAATTTTATGGGTCCCATATCATCATCTGATGACGATGAAGAGGAGAAGTTGATTCGGTGGGCCAAGGATGCAGCTCGTCTCGACCCCTCTCCTCCGTCCGATGAAGACGACGACGAGGAAGAGGATAGCATCAAAAGGTACATCAACGGAAATGAGAATATTAATAATATTTGAAATAAATAATGGATTCAAGATGGCATTCGTGAAAAGTTTGATGTTTAATGTTGAAATATAACATGAAAAGCAAAAGGCATTTGAAAATTAAAGAGAAGCAATATACTCATTAATTAGATCTTTCCAGTAAGAGTCGCTTGCTTCATCCTCCATGATATCTCCCAAAGGTTCAAAGGTGTTTGAAGTACTGGATGAAGGCAGGCAGTTAGATATATCGTTTGAGTTGAGCTTGTTTTCGATTTGGCTGACGATTGAACAACACTCGGGTGAAGCTGAAACCAAGCTGTCAGGATATCGATGCATATCATTTGAAGGTGGGATAGAATAATATTCTTAAGCAAATTGCAGGTGATCATCACAATCACTGTTATTACTCATATAAATTTCTAAGCCATTTACAGGCTGAGCATTAACACTACTGGATTGTGGTTGCTGATCATGAATTTCATAGTTTGGAAGATTGGGCTGCATTTGAGCAGTGATTTGTGGGTTACTGTGTTTTTGGCGCAGTATTGTTTTCCAGGGAATCAGGGATGTGGCTGTCGAACTTTGGGTCCATTTCTTCTTCCACATAAGAAGTGTTGTTTTGTTTTTGAAAAGTGGGTTTCGTTCATACTCTGGAATGCTATTCGTGCTTATGTTTCTCTTCGATCTAAAAAGTGAACCAGAAATTTTTTGGTTTTTTTTTTTTTATGTGCAGTATTAGACTCTTTTTTTTTCTTCAGTATTTTTTTTTTGTTAAAAATCTTCCCTTTTAATGTATTACAGTCTATTTGTAATGTAAATGGTGAAGAAGAAATTAAACAAAATGCTAGAAGTCACGAGAAAATGGATGCACAGCCGGTGTTTGATGAAAGTCCTCAAATGATTAAATGAAGGGCAGTGATTTGGGGGAAAAAATAAAAATAATTATAACCTGTTAGTTTTGGCCCGATCCGAAACATTCGGGTCGGGTCGGGTTAGTTTTCAGTGACAATTCTTGCGGGCAAAGTTGGGTCGGTCCAAAATAGTAGTTGGGCGGGTCATTGTGCAGGCCTAGTGATAGCTGCGGTTGAGCAATAATGGCTCATTTGGATATTAATATTAAATGAGATGATTTTGATGGAAGTTAAAAATTGAATAAAATGCTGTTAAAATATTATTTTTTAATATTATTATTGTTTTAAAATTTTAAAAAGTTGAATTTGAATTTAAAAAAGGTAAATTGTTTATAATATTTTATATAAAAATTTAAAAAATTTATATAATAAAATAAAATAAGATAAAATAAAACATTCTTTAAATCTTCATCCCTTTTGCACGTCTCTTCACGTGGCCTTGGTGTCTAAACTCGCGATAATGTCGTATATTATTATGAACAAGGATGGTGCTAATATGCTTGACGTGTCTTCAATTTATTTACATATTTTTTAATAATTTTTTAAAAATAATTTTAAAATATTAAAAAAAGTAACTAACTTTCTTAATTATTTAAAAAAAAACAAAAAAAGTCAAATTTACCGGGTAAATTCAGTCATAGTATCATTTTCGAGTCCTGGTATGGATACAGGAATCCCACAACGGATCCCACGTACGGGAGTCGCTTTTTTTTTTCCTCTCAGAAATTCTGCCATTCCCGTTCCTTCCTTCCCGTTCCAAAACTTCCCAGGCCACTAGAAACTTTGCCATTCTCGTCCTTCATGTAGATCAACTCTGTCATTCCTGCTTCCCCTAAGCTGCCATTCGTGTACGTACAACTGCAATTTTGTTTTTGCCGTTTGCAGTTGTCGCTGGCCTCGTCCCTGTCGTCTTCTCCGGAATTTACAGTCGCCGACGTTGGAGCCCTGCTCGCCAGCAGGTATAACTGAGATGGGCATGTTGATTAACCTTAGCATTGCGCTATGCCGTTGCAGCGAATACTAACTTGCACCGAGCTGAAAATGTCGCTCAAAACCTAGACAATACCCCAAACCCCCCCCCCCCCCCCCCCCTCCTCTCTCCCTATCGTGCTTTCGAAGGTCAACCATATACTACCCCTCGCTGTTTCAGGTTTTGTTACTTATTTCTTTATTCAATTTCCCTTACGTTTCTGCTATTTTCCTCAACTCTTGTACGTTTAATGTGAATTGAATCCCAACAAACCCTTTTACAACTTCACCAAAACAATTTCCAATCTAGGATTTCAATTTTGAAGACGTTTTTATGTTTTCTTTGGTGCTTTTTCCTATCATTTAACGAAGACAAGACAATGGTGTGTGATTGACTGCTCTATATCATATATACCATCCGATTGTTTTGAACGTTAAAAATATCCGATTTTTCTGAAACTAAAAGAGAAAAAATTAAAAAGAAAAATTTTCCCGATGGGGCAAATAGGACTATACATATTCTTTGTTCTAGACATTACATAATCTTTACTCTCTCTTTTTTCAGCTTTCTTAGCGACCAAACGGAGAATTATGCATTCTTGTAAGTTTTTCAGTTATGGAATTTGTGATGCCTGTGAAAATAGCGAATCATTTGGTTCAATAAGTTCATATATTTCTATTAAATTCCCATTTAGTTATGGCTATACTTTTATTAACTGAATTTTCAATTTTGGGAAATGTCCAAGTGCTACTTTAACTGATCTCTGGATAAGCAAAAAAAATTGATGTGAACCATTTTTGTTTTTTTGAATGTCTTTGAAGATATAAAATTGATTTAATATTACCTCTTCTATTCTCATTGCATGAGTTTGATTTTTTTGAAAATCAATGGTTAAATGTGTAGGTTTCTCATTAGTTGAAAGATGTATTTGTGGGCATGCTGATGAATTGGTCCAGCGACTTGCAAAGATTGGAATTCTCATTAAATGATCTGAGAGATTATTTGTTCTGAGTTTTTCTTTTCGTCTTTTACTGAAGTCTAGTAGCTTCAAAGATGGCTTTGGTTGATGTGACCAAATCTTGCCTTGATTCCATTCACCAGGTATGTGATATTTTCTTGGACGAATGTTGAGTTTCCCTTTGTCTAAAAGCTATGCTTTCTAAGAGTTTTTTGCTTATCTATTCATTTATAATTAGTTGACATGACATAAAATATTAATTGTATCATAACATGAGTTGTATATGACTCATACCAAGTGCCCATCTAAGGTATAGTTTACGCCCCTATCACAGTACATTATGCCATTGTTCTTTCTGGTAGAGGGGATGATTAGATGGTGTGGAGATTAAATAGAAATGGTGAGTTTGATGTCCATTCATTCTATGAAAGTTCTCCCTTGAAAGAGTATTGCACCGAGGTACTGTAAAAGGTAGTTTTTTTTTGCTTCATGGACTGCCTCCTCGGGTAAAATGCTGATAGCTTACACTCTTATAAAAGGGAACCTTTTTTATGGATTGGTGCTTTGTAAATCAAACAGGTTCTGTAGATCATATGCTACTTCAATTTTAGTCATGAAAGCCTGAAAGGTCTCTTCTAGAATGGCTTCCCCCCTCCCTTTTTCTCTCTTCTCTCATTTTGAGTCTATGGAATGCCGAAAGAGGTAGTTATTATGCTTTATTTTTGAGGGGCAAAATATAGCTATCACAGAATTAGTATAATTTGGAATGTGGGCCCACTTTTTTATTTTATTATTTTTTATTGAAGTGGATTTCTTGGCATGAATGAAAATTTTGGACTTCCAAAGTGGTGGAGATCACTACAAATATTACAGAAGTTGATTATTATTTGATTGGATGAATACTTTGGCGTCTTCCTTTTCCTTCTATCTTGAGAATTTTGATCTTTTGAATTTATAGATTGTGTTTTTTTCTGGAGAATCTATCATATGCTGCATCTATGATTGAAGTTACCCTTTTTTGTTCTGAATAATATTCTATTAACAACATGCTAGTCTAGTACATTCCTTTGTTACTCGCTGGGGCCCAGAGTGTTTGTTTTATTTCTGAGTGCAGATTATATTGAATTGAAAGACCAATGTTTCTATTGGGTTTGGGTTTTCTGCAATTCAATATAGGGGTGTGCAAAAACACCGCCTTTCTAACTCCACTCCGATATCTTGTAATACCTTATATTGTTTGATTGTGTACAGAAAGGTAGTGAATAGGATCCTACACTAATTGGGAGGGAGAGTTTTTTTTTCCTTCAACCTTTTCAAATCCCCAATAAAAATAATATTAAAAAATTATATTTTAACAATAGTTAACTTTATAATATTTTTTATTCAAAATTTTCCTCTTTTCCCAAAACCCTACAAAACCCCATAACTCAAACTATCTCACTATTATTCACAAACTATCTTACTACTATTTACAAAATTCTCATCTCATCTTACTCCCCAAGCTTGTCCTAACTCAAACTATTTCACTATTATTCACAAACTATCTTACTTCTATTTACAAAATTATCATCTCATTTCATTCCCCAAGCATGCCCTAAGGTAACGTTTGGATGATTTGTGAATAGTAGTGAAAAAGTAGTGAATAATAGTGAAAAAGTAGTAAATAGTTTGTGAATAGTAGTGAGCTGTTTGTGAATGGTCTAAAAGCCTAAAAGCGGCAAGACCATTAGGCTGCTAATTGCTACTGGTCTGGTTTAGAATGGCGCAATCTAAATGTATCAAGTAAATTTTATTTATTATGAAATAAAAGTCCGAGTCAAAGTTGAGCCTACTAAATACTGTTGGACTTCGGCTCCAGTGTTTTCAGAATTTGAACTCCGGCCCTAATTTTGAACCCCTAAAACTCCAACTTCTATAAGAATGGAGTGGAAGCATAAATTTGAATGAAGTCAAATTTAAGAGTGTTTGCACGCCCCTATGCTCTACTCTGTTTATCTCCCTAATCAATTCTTCATGAGTGGATTAGAGGATCCTTATCTTTCTTCTCGCTCTCTCTATTTTTGTTTTCATTTCAAACTTTCTTGAGTTGAAGGGGTTTCTATGATATGACTTTTTTAGCTATCATGGTACAGTTCTGCAACTTGTGCTACACAAATTTGTCACTAAGAAAATTTGTTGGTTAGGTATTAACTGGGTATGTGATTATAAAAGTCCATTGCTCTGCTGATTAATTGAGTAATTGATCTTGTCTTTAGATATCAGAGCACATTGAAGGTGCCACTCTTTACCTTGATGCTGGTTCTACAGAAAGTTTCCAACTTATTGGGGCGTTTCCTGTGTTGCTCGACCTTGGAGTTTGTGCTGTTTGTAGTTTGGAGAACCTGTGTTATCTTGATGTGGTAAGTTAATTGTGTCCTGTATTTTTTAAAATTATGTTATTCTTCTTTCAACTTGTCCTGAATAAGTTTCAATGCTTTACCTTTTTTTTTTCACTTGTCAAAAAAAAAAGATTTATTGCCTACAAAATCATCTTATAGAATACAAATATATTGCCCCTATCTCAAGCGAAAAATGCTTAATACAAGCGCCCAATGTAAACGTTGAGGAGTCGAGGCTACCAACGTGGAAAAATTGAAACGCTGCGTTTCCATAATGCATCAAAACGACAGAGTTGTATGAAGTCCTCCCTCCCAACGTTGCCCTTCCTCCCTTCGTCTTCCCATAGAGTAATACGAAGTCCTTCGAAGCCTCCCTCCAAAATAGAGTCCTTCATTTTCGCAGCTTAGGGTTTGCATTTTCTTCTTCTCATCTTCTTTGTATCTTTCAAACAGAGTCCTTCGTCTTCGCATCGGCTTCATAGTTTCGGAGCTTCGTCTTTTTATCTTCTTCTACAATGTGAGCAAGCTTTGGTTTTCCACTTCGTATTCTCCTTCACGTTTTGGATTTGCGATTTCATCTCCCTTCGTGGTCTCCTTCTCAGCCTTCCTCAGAACTCTTCGTCTTCTCTACGAACCCATGAAGCCACAGCCACTCCCACTTTCCTCGTTCTATGGTGAAGTTGTTAAATTCCTTCCTCGTAAGAGTCCTAGCAGAACTGATCTCAAGCATATTCTAATTTCTAGAGTTGGAGAGGACTACTATCATGGAGGGGATTAGTTGGGGACAAAATCGAGGACTTTGTGGTTGGAGGGAAAGTGTGCAAAATTTTTCCATAGTATGACTAATTCAGATAACAGGAATAACTCCATTGAGTCCTTGCGTATTAATGGTGTGGTTTCTTCTAATTGTTTCAAAATTCAAAATCGTATTTTGTAGTTTTATAAGAGTTTATATACTTAGTTGTTCAAGTGGAGGCCTAATATTGACAGTCTTTTATTTGATTCTATTGATGGAGAGGAGGCTAGTTAGCTGAAAAGATCATTCAAGGAATTTGAAAATTTTAAGTTATGAAAGCATTGATTGGACATAGAGACCTGGGCTCATTAGCATTTTTTCAGGCTTGTTCTAAAAGAAGGTATCACCAATGCTTTTTAATAAATTCCATGTTAGGAATTTGTAGGTGCTATATTGTTTTCTCTTTGTACAATATTGTTTTTCCAAAGAGGTCTGTTGGGTTTTCACAGCGAGAGTACATTTGAGATTGTGTTCTTAAGTTTGAGGAATGTAAGTATGGGGCGCCTGAAACACCCAGTGATAGAATCAAAAAAGTGTTCGACTTGTTGAAGGATGGAAACTCCTTGTTCATTATTGAGAGGAGTAGGAGGATGGTGAAAGAGTTGAGGTTGGGGATGGCCATGATGCAATGGTTCATTATTGTAGGTGCTATATTATTCTCCCTATACATTACACTTAGTAATGTAAGTATGGGGCATCAGAACACTGGAGGATTGCTTGAAGGGTGATAAAATGTATCTGTACACCACCTCAAGGGAGGAGACCAAAAGTTTCATTTTGCAAAGGTGTTCAAATGCTTGTGGCCACTACATGGTTCTAGCAGAGTACGGTGGTGGCAGCATACATAGTTTCATTTTTATACATGAAGAGTCGAGGGGTAAGGGCTGAAGGAGAATTGCAGATGCACTGTGGGAGGTGGTTAAAGAGGGAGGGAATGCGATTCTCAATAGAGGAGGGGTTACTTAGAGGCCATTGGTGGTGGTGAACCACCCACAAAAGCGGTCGTATAGGGAGTCTTTGTTGCAAAATATGATGCCGATACATTCCAGAGAGCAGAATAGGGGTGGAAAGGCTACTCATACCTCTAGCACAACATGCACATAGTGGAATGGTGGAGGTGGGAGGTTCGTCATGGGTCTGGCAAATGAGGATGTGCGCGGTGCTTTGCTGGAAATGAAATCACAGCTATTGACATTAACAAAGAAGGTGGATGCTATGATACGGTGTGTTGAGGAGGAATATAAGATGGGCTTTGGCCATGAGGTAAGTGGACTGGCAATTTATTTAAGGCATTGGGCTCTAAAGGAGTAGTTGGGCAGCTGAGGGTGGCTAGGTCAGTTACAAGCCAAATGGGCCGATCCATTGGGCTTTAGGTAAAGGGGCAAAACAAAGGTAAGGCTGGGGTTGAAACCTAGTCCGCGTGGAAAATTAGAGAGGGAGGAGATGCTGAGCCTTCTACCGGCGGGAGGTAGTCAACCTTGTCGAAGAAGGTGCTGATTGACTTGAGTATGGCTGTGGAACCCTCGACAGTGGCCTAGACGACGAACACAGTTGCGACAGAGTTGACGACAACCAACCTAGTTATGGATTTCAACATTTCCTTGCCGGAGGACGTCGGATCTATGGCACAGTACACAAACAACGTTGATGGGTGGCACCAATGAGTCTTAGGTGGTTTTTACTTTGGTGAAGGGCTCTGGGCTTCTCCAGTTAGCTCAGTAGACACAAATAGTGCTGATGGGGGTGGCGGGGAAGTGTCTCAGGTGGATTTTACTTTGGCAAAGCGTTTTGGGCACCTCCAGTTAGCTCATTACACACAGACAACACCGATGGGTAGCAGGGAAGAGTCTCAGTGGGCTTTTACTCTGGCGAAGGGCTCTAGGCATCTCCAGTTAGCTCAAGGTATGATGGTAGGGATAGAGAAAGGTATGGGGTTCGGTGAGGAGAAGTCAATGCCTTTTGACTATAAGTTGGAGTCAGAGGGCGCGGACTACACTCCCCAGATGGTATATAAGGAAGTTGAGGTGGATCCAGAGCTGCTATGTACATTGTCTCTGCTGTTTGCAATGGGAGGTTCACCATCAGATTGGGTGACTCAGAAAGTGAAGGTTATACAAGATTGTGTGGGGAAAGAGGGATTTCCTATGAAGGGTTTGAGGAGCAATTCAGGGCATTGCTTGTCATTTTTGAGGTGGGTCGATTTCAATCCCCTAAATCTGCTTCTAGGAAAAAGTTGGAGTTGAAGCGTCTCCCTTGTTCGATTAATTATGATGGACGGTGGATGGGAGGGGAGCGCTAGCAAAGGAAGATATAAGGGAAGGCTATTTCTTCCCATGAAGCCTAGAATCATTTCTTGAAACTATTGGGGTCTCAATGATCCCAATAAGTGTCTTCGGGTTAAGAATCTCTTATGTCGTTGGAACTAGTATATGGGCTGTCCACATGTGAAATGGGTGTATCTTGCTTCTGAGGGAATGTTTGAGGGTATTCTTATCATGTGGGATTCACGAGCAGTTGAGTCTATTGAGTAGTGTGTTGAAAACTATATGGTGGCTTGTTTGTTTAAAAATGTGGTAGATGGCTTTTGCTGGGCTTTTTTGCTGGGCTTTCGTTGGTGTGTATGGACCTAATGTGGATAGACATAGGAAGGTTTTATGGGAGGAGCTTGTGGGTTTCTACAGTTGTTGGAACTTACCTTGGTGTATTGGAGGTGGCTTTAATAATACTTGGTTCCCTAGTGAAAGATTGGGAGAAATCTAGCATAGCACTGTGATGAATGAGTTTTCTAAATTTATCTTTGGTATAGATTTGGTGGATCTATCACTTGTTGGTGGCGTGGACACTTGGTCTAATAATTGGGCTTGGTCGCGTTTGGACAGAGTTTTGATGTCTCTTTCATGGGAGGCTCATTACTCCACCGTGTTGCAGAAGAGATTGGATAGAGTTTGTTTGGATCACTTCTCTATTGTACTGGATTGTGGAGGCATTCATGAGGGTAAAAGATACTAAGTTTGAAAATATGTGGCTTAAAATTAGGGTAAGGTGGTCCTCGTATCCTTTAGAGGGTTCACCAAGTTTCAGATTGGCCAGGAAATTGAAAGCATTGAAGAGGGACTTGAAGAGGTGGAATGTAGAAGTCTTTGGCCATATTGATGGTAAAAAAGGGCCTCTTAAGGAGGAATTAAAGGGTTGGGAGGAAAGGGAGGTGAGCTCTCCTCTTTCTAAGGACTTCTGCAGGAAATCATATATCACCTCAGAGCTGGAAAATGTGCTACTAATGGAAGAAATCTATTGGAGACAAAAGTCATGTGCCCTTTGGTTGAAAAAAGAAGACTGTTGTACTAAAATTTTCCATTGGGTGGCTAACTCTCATCGTAGGAATAATGCAATTGAGATGCTCCAGGTTGATGGACATGTCTTTTCTAATCTTGATACTGTTAAGAACCACATTGTTAACTTCTACAAAGATCTCCTTTCTGAAAAATTCCTTTGCCTCGTTCTGCATACCGAGCCTCAATGGCATGTTTTAAAAGATGCCAGACGGATTTTTAAAGCAAGCTCAGTATTTTAAAACTTACAAATATTTTAAATGTCTTAAAAATATTATATGTAAGATTTCCAGCGGTATCGATCTAAGCTTTGTTTTTAAATAACACAATTATAATATTTTTGAAGAATTCCAAAAATATTATAATTGTGGAAAATTATTTAATTTAAATATTTTAGTCATTTAAAAGTATTACGAGATTTAAAATATGTTAGAAACTCTAAATTAATTTAAATGGTTTTATTCTCTTCAAATAATTAACAAGACTTCATCATTTTAATTAATGATGAAAGAATATTATTTTATGAACTTTAGTTTATAAAATAATATTCTACCTAAATTTCTCTTAGTGCTTTAAATTAAATAAATACTTACGCATTTTCAAATCAGTATTTAAACTCATCGTTAGATTGTTTTGAAGATGCCAAGACGAATTGGTTGGATTAAATACCCAAGCTCCTACCTTTTTCCTTCACTTTTTCCTTTCCTCTCTCTCTCTCCCAACCCATCGGTATGCTCTCTTCTCCTCTCCACTGTGCTACTTGTTGCGCCTAAACTTTGACTCAAATTAATGAACCAAAATTTAGTGCAGTTTTACCTGCAAGTATACAGGTGTTGTAGTACCTTACAGGATCGAATCCACATGGATTGACTAATGTGAAAAATTCTCTTTGGAGACCCAAACTTGATGGCATGTCTTTTGAGACTATTGATCATTCAAGTTTGATTTGGCTAGAAAGATCTTTTGAAGCATATGAGGTTCTTCAGGTGATTCATGGGATGGCTAAGGATAAAGTCTCAGGTTTGGATGGGTACTCTATCGCCTTCTACCATGATTGTTGGGATGTGGTTGGGGAGGATATTTTGCAGGTTTTTCGAGAACTCTACACTTTTGTTAAATTTGAAAAAAGCATTAATACGTCTTTTATTGCTCTTATCCCTAAGAAAGTTGGGGCAGTGGAGGTGAAAGATTTTCGGCCTATTAGTCTCATTAATGGAGTGTGTAAGATTATCTCCAATGTGCTTGCTAATCGCATGAGTGCGGTCATGAGTAGTGTTATTTCAAAATCCCAAAATGCTTTTGTGAAGGGGAGACAAATATTAGATTCAGTTTTGATTGCCAATGAATGCTTAGACCAAACTCGTGTAAGCTAAACGTGGAGAAGGCTTATGATCATGTTATTTGGGATTTTTTGTGCTATTTACTTGGGAGACGTGGTTGTGGGGAAAAATGGATTTCTTGTATTGGGCATTGTATATCTACTGTCCGCTACTCAATTTTGGTGAATGGTGTGCTGGAAGGCTTTTTTAACAGCTCTAGGGGATTAAGACAAGGGGATCCCCTCTTCCTTTTATTGTTTGTCATAGTTATGGAAGCATTGAGTTGCATGTTGGGAGTGGCTGTTAATGGAGGTTTCCTTGCTAGATTTTCAGTGGGTGGTGTTAATATATCCCACCTTCTGTTTGCTGATGACACTCTACTTTTTTGTGAGCCGGACAGAGATTATATGTAATATTTGAGGGCTGTACCGGTTGTGAAGATATCATAGGGAAGGGGAGAGTTTGGGGAGAGAAGTCATTGATTCTAAATATTGGAGTATTCGGGGGGATGGTGTTCTAAGGAATTTAGGGGGACATATGGTGTGGGGTTGTGGAAAAATATTCAAGCTGGGATGAGGAAGATTCTCCAAGTTTTTCAGTTTTGCAATTGAAAGAGGTCATGGTGTTTATTTTTAGCATGATGTCTGGTGCAGTAACAGGGCTCTAAAGCAGGTGTTTCCCATGCTCTACCAAATTTCTAGTGACAAGGAGGCTGTTGTGACTGATCTATTGGTGTTTTGGGATGGTGTTGTCCATTGGAACGCTAGTTTTTCAAGAGCGGCTGAAGACTGGGAATTGGATATGTTTGCTGTTTGTGTTTTGTTTGACTCGTTGTGTGCCATGTCGATTGACATTGAGGTGGAGGATCAGATGATTTGGAATCTTAGAGGATATAAAAAGTTCTCGGTGTGCTATTTGGAAGGCTAATGATCCTTGTTTTCCTTGTTTAATGATCCTTGTTTTCCTTGGAAGGCTATTTGGAACTCCAAGGTATCTCTTAAAATTGCTTTCTTTATATGGATTGCATCTCTAGGGAGGATTCTCACCATAGATTAGTTTAGGAAAAATGTTAGTATCATATTAGATTGGTGTTGTATGGGCAAGAAAAAGGGGGAAGCAGTGGATCATCTTTTGTTACATTGTGAAGTGGCTCGGGGTTTATGGAATGAGATCCTTAATCGGACTGGGGTGGCATGGGTTATGCCTAGAAGAGTGAAGGATATCCTGAAGAGTTGGACAGGTACAAGGGGAAATGCCCACATTGCTGCTGTGTGGAGAATGATCCCTTATTGCATTATGTGGTATTTGTGGATGGAGAGAAACAAGAGGTGCTTTGAAGGCATGGAGCGTTCTTGAAGCAATTTTTTCTCACTGCTTTACTCTATTGGGCTTTGGCCACTATTTGTAATGCGGACAATCTCCATGATTTTCTTGTATCTCTCACTACTGCTTGGTTGTAATTAGGCTTGTTTGATGTATACTCCTGGTGTACATGGGCTATGCCTTTATTATCAATAAAATTTTTTACTTGTAAAAAAAATAAATTTTGTGTTAAAGGTAAATCCTGAAAGACACTTAATGCAACATTCATTGTGGTTATTTCTAAAACAAATCAGGGGTTGTTGATACCAAGGATGTTTGACCCATTAGTTTGGCTGGCAAAGTTTATAAGGACTTTTTGATTGCTACAGTCTTAGCTATTAGGCTGAAAAAGGTGGTGGAAAGGCGATCTCTAAATCCTTTTTTAATGACAAGGTCGGTGACTGTGCAAATGCAACATATCTTTAACTCGGTTAAACCCTGGACCTGTGTAATGTGTCCCCATCACACAGATCAGGTAATCATCAGCTTTTCACCAATCGGACGTGATCCCTAAAAATTTTTTGCACTTGAAGGTTCGAGCCTTAGAGCTGGAGGATGCATACCACCAAGACCAATGCACTTACCACTCGAGCCAGCCCCTAGTGGTTCTTAATCTTAGAATGTCTTTATTGGAGGTAGAGGGATATAGCTTTGTGCGAATTGTTAGTAACTATTGATGCAGAGTAAAGTCAGGAGAGCCAAGGGTGCTTTTGTAAGTTAGGTTTAGAGAATGCATATGACCAAATTAATTGGGACTTTTTGTTATATATGCCGAGGAGATGTGAATTTAAGGTGAGATGGTGTAATTAGAGAGCAGATTGTAATTCATCAGCACTATCTCTTTTGGTGCATTGTTCTCATGTCAGACCTTTTTTCTTACAATTCTTGTGGCTTGAGACATGGGGATCCATTATGCCTTTTGCTATGTCATTTTTTTATGGGAAACTCTAGCCACAAATGAATTACACAAAAAGCAATCCTACAAACTGATGTGGCTTGATATGGTTCGTCAGATTATAAAATTACTTTTATTGTAAAGTAGATCTAACAGATCAGATTGTCAGTTTGTGGGATCGTTTTGTGTAATTCCTTAATAGATGTAGCAGTACTCTTTTTTTATATGTTGCTCTTCATCATTGTTATGGAGGTTTTAAGTAGAATGATCTTTGCTATAGTGTTTGGAAGCTTCATTTGGGTGTTTTTTTTTTTCCTATGGGTTCAAGGATTGATGAAGTTATCTCTTACTACTTGATTTTTTGAGGCAAATATCAATGACCTTTGTTCATTATGGTGCTATTTTCATGTTTTAAAATAGTTTCAAGTTTGAAAGTGAATATGACCAAATCAAAGATGCTCCTGGTTGGGGTTGTTGATAATGTCGACGATTTGGCTAGTATTTTTGGCTATAAGGTGGCTTCATTGACATTAAATGTCTTGGTCTTCCTTCGGGAGCTCCTTTAAAGCTACATTTATCTGGAATGATGAGTGTAGGTTGATTGATTGGAACCGGGTGTATTTGTCTAGGATGGAAAACTTACGTTGATAACAGCATATTGTCCATCTTACCCACTTATTTCAGGTCTCTTATGCCACAACTGGTCTTCAATCATCTAGAAAAACTACAAAGAGATTTCTTGTGGGGTGGGTTGGGAGAGGATCAAAAGTTTCACCTAGTACATTGGTCAAAGGTTTTTTTGCCAATTGTAGTTGGAGGCTTGGGAGTTCAAAGCTAATTTTGTTTAATTGAGCCTGATGTGGAAATGGCTATGGCATCTTACAAATGAGAGAGTTATGGCAGATGGTAATGGGTGCTGAATATGGTAGCTTGGGAGGACTGCATCGAATCGAGGGAAGGAATCCCCTCATGTGGGTAAAACGTTAGCAGGAAGAAGGCAGTCAAGTGAGCAACGTGCAACTGAGCGACACGTTGTGGCGAGCAAGGCCAATACAATCAGCATGAAGAGAACAAGGTGACTAAGGAGGTTCGTTCTACATTGGGTGAGCAAAGGATGCATTGAGGCTACGCAAGGCGAGAATTGAGGTGAGCATTGAGCAACAAACAACATAGTATGGAGCCATGAATGCTTCGAGATAACATGGAGGAGCTCATGGTAGCAAGTGACATACCAAGGCCCGTATTCCAATGATGACGTCTCAATAGGAGCATGCATGGAAAAGAAGAATACGGTACTGTGGACCATACGTGTGACCACAGAAATAAGGCCCAACACCATGTGGGTGATTTTCATAAGGAGGCAGACTGCGGTAAGTTGCAGGGACGTGGGTGTCTTGTCCCATCAATCCACTTAGTCTCTACCATTCTTCAGTTCAGCGTACACGTGGACAACCAAGATTCAAGATCACTCTTTTAGTCAATCGGAACCTAGAATTGTTAGAAATGTGACTAGAAAACCTATCGTATATAAGACAGTTCAACGACAGTCTTCATCTTACTTTCGAGATTTCATATCACAAAGCCTTGTCGATCCACTCCTCCATTGACTTCCCTTGGAAGTCCATATGGAGGACCAATGTTCCCCTCAAAGTTGTTTTTTTTGGGTGGGTGGCCTCCCATGGTCAAATCTTAACGATCGACAAACTAAGGAAGTGCGGACTCTACCTAACGGATTGGTGCTACATGTGCAAAGGTAATGGTGAATCATCGGACCACCTTCTTCTTCACTGCAAAGTAGTAAAGGTAGTGTGGAATGCAATCTTCTCGAGATTCGGTATTGCTTGGGTCATGCCTAAGAGGGTTATAGATCTATTGTCTTGTTGGCAAGGGATTAGGGGCAACCGTCAAATCGCTGCAGTATGGAAGATGTTACCTCTATGCTTAATGTGGTGTACATGGAATGAAAGAAATGGCCGCTGCTTCGAGGATAGGGAACGCTCCCAAGATAGTTTTAGGGACTTTTTCTTTCATAATCTGTTGTTGTGGGCCTCTTCTATTGTATGGAATGGAATGAGTCTAAATGATGTGCACGCTACTATCAGTAGCACGTAATTTTTGTAATTAGGCTCTTTCTCGTATATCTCTTGTGTACTCGGGCTTTGTCTATTTACGTAGATCAATAAAATTTTTTTATCTATAAAAAAAAATCTTAGTTTCGAGATTGTTAAGTACTTCAATACACTCTTCTTTTGTTCAAGACTTCAAGGAGACTAAGGGCTTAGCGTCTTCATCAACGATAAGATTAACAACTCCAGCATAACCTTTAGTACTTAGTTGCTATATAGTTAGGTTCACTCCTACGACAATGCTAGTAATGTGGGGGTAAATGTCTTGTATGTGTATGTTCAGGATTTCATATTCTACTCCCCACCCCTTTCTCTCATGAAAGTGCATGTTTTCTCATTATGGTTATTATCTACCTTGATGATGTGATTTCAGGGATTAAGTTGAGTGATTCCCTGTACCATTCCTGGCGGTGCGCTGCCACTTGTTTCACTTGGGTAGAGGGATTTACTATGCTGATTTTTTTTTTTTGGAGGGGGGGGGGGGGGGGG
>QGSO01000502.1:517603-532875 GCA_011037825.1 Carya cathayensis | reverse complement strand
GGCGTTTCTGTACTGTTCCACATGATAACAGGGTAGAGAGAATCCCTAGGTTGATCAGGTGGAACGATTCCCGTATTGTTTTCGTGGAATTATTCATGTGTTGACTGGGTGGGGAGATTCCCCATGTCGAATGGTTGGAGAAAGTCCCTGTAGTGTTTTGGTGGAAGTGTTTCACTTGTTGACTGGGTAGAGAGATTTCTCATGTCGAATGCGTGGAGTGATTCCCCCGTATTGTTTTAGTGGGAGTGTTCCAAGTGTTGGCGAGGTAGAGAGATTCCCCATGTCGAATGGGTGGAGTGATTTCCCGTACTCAGTGATGTGTATGATTCATGATATCTATGCTTTATTCAGAGGGTGATTCCTTGCCTTATGCTATATGTGGTTTCAACCTTTATTTATATAAAATCTGTGCATTCATATTCATCGCCATTGTTTTTCATTATTAGTGCTGTTTTGGGTTTTAACTAATTGAGGTAGTTTATGAAATCTCATCGTGGTAGTTCCACTACAGTTTAGCTTTTCGAAATCGTAAACTTTGATACGGATGTAGCTCAAGAAGGTTACCTCGAGGATGAAGTGCCAGTGCAACATTAGGGAATAGCCATGGGGGCCTGTCCCCATTAAGTTTAATATCCTTTGTAAATTATAGGATGTTTATTATACTTAGGCGACGAACGATATATGGTGTTTTATATTATGATTTGGGCAGAGAACAAATGTTGGTATGTAATTATATTTGGGATGAAGGAACAAGGACTTTTGGGTATTTTTACCAATGGATGAGTGATGAACTATTTCTCTGGTACTACCAGTGTTAGTCTCCGACTAATACCCTTTACTAATTTGCTGCGATGATTTCGACACGTGTATTTGGCATATGAGCACACATACGAGCACACAAGAGTCCCACGAACACAAGGGATGTAGTTGTTTGGCTTGCATCCTGGGAGCTGCGGCTCCTTGGCTAACGAACAACCGAGTGCCAAGGGTGCCTAGTTTTTGGGGTGGATGGTGTTCTAATGAGGTGACCGGTTTATTTGGAGTTGGTCTTTAGAAGAATACGAGGACATGGAAGGAGTTTTCTAACTCTATTGCTTTTAAAATGGGAGGGTTCATAAACTCTTTTTTGGCATGGGTGTGGAGACGGGTCTTCTATGGATAATTTTCCAGAATTATTCACAGCATTGCCTATTCAGAGTGTTTATGGCGGACAACTTATGTCTATATTGTGATGCAGGACAACTCAAAATTGGGAAGAAATTTTTAAGCAACAGAGGAAGAGACAGAAAAGAAGAAGAGAGAAGCATGGGGGAAGACAGCAAACAGCCACTATATTATTAATTCATCAAAAGCTGCTAATACAAAGGAAACTTAGGTTTAAATGTACAAGAAATTAAACCCAAACTCAAATATTATTTGGACTTATATAGCCCACCAAAATAAAATAACAAGCTTGAACAATAAATACAGCCCAAAGCTTGATAATAATGATCAAAGCGATAAAATAAAGAAATGAAAATAAATATCAATTTTCACCTCCGACTCAATTGTTTGATGTCAATGTGGCCAATGTCGAATGTCTTAATCAAGCAAGACTTTGAGGTGGAAGTGGAAGTGGAACTCTTCACTCTGTCGATTAAATATTTTCTTTTAGGAGTCAAATATGTAACGCCCCCGGTCCCGCAAGGGTCAGAGAGTTACTTCCCGAAACTTAAAATTCACATTTCACTAAGCTGTTTACAGACTCCAAAATATAAAGTCATCAGAATACTACAAAATTACGAGTAATCAGCTATGCTTAAATATTCATCTCACCCATGCTCCATAATCCTGATCATTAGCTGAACTATTCAAAAATCATCTGAAAAATATTGTGGAGATAAGGGGTGAGTTATCAACAACTTAGTAAGCAAAGCACATATACTAGTGTGTAAGCATGAGCATTTTTACAAAGTTTGGTATATGTAAACAAAACAATTCATCTTCATATGCACATCTCAAAATGTATTAGCAGAAAATCAAAGTGACTTTTCAAACTGTTCATAATAAAAAACCAATTGTTCATATTCAACATCCTTTGTTCATATTTAAAGACCGACTACAGAGAGTACCTATCAGAGCATTGTAGGTGTGAATCATAGGTGAGACTCTACCACAGTCCCTACTTACCACCATCCCTACAGCTCCTAGGTGCCAGAATCATCAGGTGGGAATCACAGGTGGGATTTTATTACCATCCCTGCTTACCACCATCCCTGACTTTGCTCTAATACCAATTGTTCATATCACATCAAAGACTTTTTATTCATATTCAAAACTGCACATCTTTCTTCATCTTATCATGCCATTTCATATCGTATCGTATCGTATCATATCATATCGTATCGTATCATATCATTTCATATCATATCAAACCACGTGCTGAACATATTCATATCATTTCCATATAATCAAAACAGATTCAAAACATTTTCATATAACATGTACAAAATTCTTAGATATCATATTCACTCTTTTGCACATTTCAGAAACATGTCAAATATTACTCATGTCTACACCAGTCATGTCAGAAAACATTTTCCTCTTTCATATAGATTTCATGAGTAATGCAAAAATATAAAATTGAGGTTGTTTTTCACATTTTCTTTTCAAAACATATCATACACATTTTCAAAAACCAACCTTAGTTGACTTTTCTTTTTATGCAAAGTCTAGCATAAGAACTCTGCTTACCTGTACTTAGCTTTTCAGAATTTCTTCACAACAATGCCAAATGAACATCAATCATCACTTATAAAAATTCATGTAATTTGAATAAATCTCCAATTGAGCAAATACCTCATATTTACACTTGAAATAAATTCCTCAATCTCCACTTAATTGAATTCAGACTGAAGAAAAACAATTGCTTAATTAAAAATACTAATCCCAACCCAAATTAAAATAACAAACTAATTTCTTAATAATAAAGCAAAGTCCATTAAGAGTTGCTAACATAGTTTTTGAAAATACACAAACCCGCTTTAAACATCCAACTTATAAAAGACAATCCATTAAAAATATTCTTACAGTTTTTGAATTATAAAACTCAACCCAAACCGATTTAAAATGCAGTCCATTTAACAAAAAGGCCAACAAGCGGAACATGAAACCCATAAAACACCGTTCAAAAAAATATTTGGCTAAACCTTTCAAAATAAAAGGGCATCAAAGTAACTACACATAAAAACTATCCCTTTCATCTACTAGAGTTACAGTAGCTTAAATAAAATAAAACTCACTTAGAAGTAAAACACAAGGAGACAAATATGATAGCAGCAGCCGCACATACCCAGGAGTGAAAACAGGAACAAAGATCTAAGGGGAAGAGCTGGGGCAGCGCTAGGCTGTGAGTGGTGTGCCGATTAGAGTGGCTGAGCTAGAGAGAGAGAGAGAGAGAGAGAGAGAGAGAGAGAGCAACGGAGAGATGAAATGGAGGAGTTCGGTCATGGCTTACCGAGAGGAAAACCGCTGGGGTGACGTGCAGTAGTTCAGCGGCAGCTTCCGAGCAGGTGGAGATGACATGGAGGGGGCTGGTGCTGTGTGGTGGCTCCGAACAAGATGAGCACTGGGCTGCTGTTGCTCTATTTTCTAGGGCTAAAACATGGGCTTTGCTTGATGAAGAGGACGTGCAGCTTCCACGGTAGCGACTTGTGGTGGTGTTGCCATGCTTGCGGGTGGTTGCGGTTTATGAAAGGGGGTAAGGTGGTTGTCAGTTTTCACGTGGGACTGGGCAATGGGGATGGGCAGCTACGTGAAGGAGGTGCTTCATCGAAGCATTACGGCTTGGAGTGGTTGAGTTGGTGGAGGCGTTGGGCTTGCGAAGGTGATCACCATGGCGGCTCTTGGACGTGGGAAGAGCATGCAACGCGTGGGTTGCTGCCGTGTGGTGTTTTTGACATGTAGGGTGTTGTGAAGGAGCAAGGGTGGTGGTGGTGGAAGGAGGTTTGCATTTCCTTTTTAAGTGGATGAAAGCTGGGCTGTGGTGTGGGGTTGGGCAGGGTGGTTCTTTGCAGGTGCTGGTGCCCCGGAACGGCGGATTTTGGTTGACATTAGCTTCGGTGGTGAAGGACTTGGGTCAATGGCTTTGACTAAGATGAGGAGGACGTGCAGCAACTTAGTCTAGGGTTGAGGATGATTAAAACATGTATGAGATTGAGGGCTAATAGGAGGTATAAATAGATGAATGGAAGACCAAAATAAAACCCTAGAGATGAGAGTAAGAGGAGTGCATGCAGCTGGAACGGAAGTGAAGGAGCCGTGCATGCAAAGGAACCTGCACAGTGTGGAGTTTGCTTGATCTCATAGGCTTGGGCTTTTCGATGATTGGGTAGGGCCCATTTCAAATATTTGGGCCCACGGTTTGGATAGTGAAGGAAAAAAAATTATGAAAGGGATTTTCCCTGAATTTTAGACCTCGACTCAATCTAAAAAAAAAAAAAACAGTCCAACTTGTTCAAAAAAATTATCTCGGCCCATAAAAAGATCTTTAACCTAAATATCAAACCCAAAGAAAATCAGAATCCACCAAAACAAAGATTTTAGGCCCGTAGACTACTTAAAAAAAACGTATTTGAAAACTCAAATGGACTTTTTGCACTTATAAATCCAAAAAAATTTTTTGAAAACAGCTTGGCACTGGACCCGAGTGTTACAGAATAATTATGTTCTTTTAGGGGAAGAGGTTGAGAAGATAAGATATGGTGGACCCTTTTCTAAAACTTGTAGTCTTTGAAATCAGATCTTATTATAACGCCATATATCCACATGTTAAAAGTTATTCTCCTTTGGAAGAGCATTGGGAGGACTATAGGTTGCGTTTGGATGTTGAGCTGAGTTGAGCTCTTTATGAATAGTAGTGAGTTGAGTAGGTGAAGTGAGTTATGTGTGGCCCATCTAAAATGAGTTTAAATGTGTTTGGATGTTAAGATGAGTTTAGTACTATTTATGAAAAATTGAAAAAGGTTGTGGGTCCCACATGTAAAGATGTGTTGAGTTGAAAAAGGTTGTGGGTCCTACATATAAGGAGGTTTTGAGTTGAGATGAGTTTAGTAATTCGAGAGTTGGGTGTTTGGATGTTAGACTCAGCTTAAAATTAGACTGAACTGAGCTGATCTTAACTGAGTCTTGCAACCAAACGGGGTGTAAGTATCCCCAGAGAGGCATTTTTTTTCTAGACAACTCCTCAATCAAAGATTCTCACTTTGGATTAGTTAAGGAAGAGATATGCATTGATGATTAATTGCTTTTGTATGTGAAGAAGCAATGGAGAACCTAGCAATCATCTGACTGTTTTGCTTGATGTGATGTTTATGGATAGAAATAATTGGAGTTTTTGAAGTTGAGGAATCAGTGGAGAGCTTAAATTTCTTTCTTAAAAACCTCTATCTTGGGTGGTGGCACTCAAATTTGTGATACTATTCCTTTTTTTATCTGGATTTTGATTTTCGTGTTCCTTTTAATATTTAGGTCTATCTTGTATACTTGTATTTTCACCTCTGTTTTGAACTTGAATAAAATTTCAGTTACTTTTCATAAACTTTCTATTTGCTTCTGTCCCAAGGTGGTTGATTGGAACTTGAAGTCTGATACTGTGAGCAAAATAGCGGTCATCACATCCCGTCTACTAAGTGATGCGCATCGGTACATTTTACGTTGCCTAGCTAGTCATGAAGGTGTTCATTGTTGTACCATATTTACACCTATCTCAGAGGTGCTTCTTCTGATTATTGCTTTTGGTTTTGATTTATAGATTTTATTATTGTTTTCTCCCTTTAACATTTTGTTCATTTCCTCTGCTTATTTTGCTGTATATTGTTTGTAACTTTGATCATACTTGTAAAATAAATTTTATAAGTATTTGCTAGTGAACAAAATGAGTTGATCAAACTTATTTTAACATTGAAAATCATGTGAAATTATGTCTCCAGGCTCTATTTTTTACAAATTCATTTATTTGATCAAAATTTAGTTGAAACTTAAACTAATTGATTTCAACACAAGAATAAATAGAAGTCTCGTTCTCCACTTGGCCCATATACCCATGAAAGTAAACCAAAACATTTATTTCGGATTATGAAAATCCTTTCCAAATCATTTTCCTTTAAAACGGTTCTTATGGTTTATGACAAGAAAACTATACAGTTGCACATTTAACTTTGGAAAACCTACCTAGCCCAAAATACATTAATGAGTTCCATAATATCAATATTGAATTAGTTACCAATGTGAGTCATGGTGGTCATTGTTATATAACCTCAAAATTATCTTCAATAGGATTGAATCTAAATAGAAGTCCCAGTTAATGATTTACAAAAATAATATTACTATAATAAAAAAATATTATTATTTAACTTCTTGTTTCTTGACAGCCATACAAGAACTGAAAGTACAAGTTTCTTCTCCTTTGTTTTTGAAAGACCTAGGAGGAGAATAGTAGTAGAAAGGGAAAAGTAGCTCCTTCTCAAATGTTTTAAGTTTGAGTAGTTTTGCTTGTTTGCCCATGAAATGAAATATGCTGGAGATTGTTACTTCTGTCTCTGAGATTATGCATATGGAACCCTTTCTAAAGTATGTGACATGGCCTTCTAAATTACTCATTTAGAATTCTTCAATTACAAAGCTGCATTGCATTCCTCAATTTTTCAATTACTCATTCTTCAGACCTTTGAAATTTCAAATTGTCTATTGACATGGCCTTCTAAATTATCTTACATTTATGTGACCAAATTATGGTCATTTAGCAAAAGAATCGATGGCATGGCTTAACAACTTCAAAATTCATTTATGTTATAGATGGTAAATCATGAGATTAGTAAATGCTTGTATTTCTGGTAATAATGGCGTCATTTAATATTGTAAATCGTTCTATGTTTTGAGCTGATCAACTGTAGACAGACACAAACCCCTAGGGGGGCTCAAGTGGTAAAGGCCTTAGGCTTGGGGGTATGCTCCCCCTAGGTCTAAGGTTCATATCCCCTTGGGTGCAACCAGTCTCTAGGGGCCATCGGACGGGTATTTTTCCCCTTGAATTACCTGAGGTGCACTTTGCGGGAAACTCCCCGCCGAGGGCCTGTAGACCCCTGGGATTAGTTGGGACGCTATTCCTGGACGCTCAGTTCCAATCAAAAGATAAAAATAAAAAACTGTAGACAGACACAGAATCGTTCCTTAAATGTGCAACCAGACAATTATTTTGGAAGGACTAATGGCTTGAATAAAAAATACAATATCACTTTTGTGGCAATTGAGAGGTCATTTCTGGTCATCTATTTTGGATGTTGCCACTGAATCTTATTGAAAGCTTCCAAAATGCAGATGGCTCACTCTTCATATCCTGATTCGCCCCTGGGACCTGATGCATATCATGAGTACGAATCCTTGCTTGTCCAAGATTATGAGGAACTTGTTAAGAAATCCAAGACAAAGTCTACACTGCCAAAAGATAACAACTTAAGGGAAACCTCAACCTTTGAAGATGAAGGATGGTCGCAACTCACCTCCAGTGAAGGGGACATTCCTCCCCTTCAATCTAGTTTAACTGGAAGAGATATATACGATAAAATAGGTCACCCTGAAGACATAGGGCAAAAGTTGGTTGTTTCTGTGCATCACTTCCCCATGATCTTGTGCCCTTTTTCACCAAGGGTCTTTGTTTTTCCTTCCAAAGGATCAATTGCTGAAGCGTACTTGTCAGCTGAACACAAGGATTCCCTTAGTCCAGGATTGCCTCCCTTAAGTACTGGATTGCTTTCTGATGGTGATGATGTTTCTCCTGGGGCAACTCTTACAGCACATTTTCTTTATCATCTGGCTGCCAAGGTATTAAGTTCTTTGCATGCCCTTAAAGGATAATTGTAAATGTTAAAAACAATGGGACACAAATAAATAGAACTCTAGAACACACCATATCAAGGAATTGAAATATCCCAAGCACTTGTACCAATGTTATCTTTCCTTTTTAATTGGTCTTTGGATAAAATGACTTCTCCTTGCCACAAAAAGTGGGGATGAAGGATAAGATCACAGGTTCAATCCCTTATGGTGGATGAGTGGCATCTACCTAGTTCCCAATATGCTTACTGTCATTTTCGTTGATATAATTTCACTGAGGAAGAGTAAAAATAATTCTCGTGAGAACATGTAAGATGTCTCCCAATTGAAAGCATGTCATCAGTCCTTCCAGCACTTGACAGGTGAATGTTCCCCTTTTTGTAATATGTTAGGTTGTCTTCATGACCATGGTCTCTTTTTCTTAATCTTGTAGATGGACTTGAAGATGGAAATATTTTCCTTTGGTGATCTGTCTAGAACTGTCGGGAAGATATTGATGGACATGTCAAGTCTTTATGATGTTGGTCGCCGTAGACGATCAGCGGGGCTGTTAATAGTTGACCGCACACTTGATCTTCTAACCCCTTGCTGCCATGGGGACTCACTGGTTGACCGCATGTTTTCATCTTTGCCCCGTAGGGAAAGAACAACATCCTCTAACCAAATGAAAGGCTCGCAAACCCAACTCAAGCATGGCCATTCTAATCTGCAGCGTGCTCCTCTCGATGTTCAGATACTGCTTCAAGAGATTTTAAGAGAAGAAGATTGCAAGACAGATAATCTTCGGCTTTTGGAAAGCATTGAAGCTTTTCTATGTGCATGGGATTCTAGTAACTCTGCCTCTCAAATTGTAGATTTAACTAATCTAAGCAAAAAAGTTAACAATAAAGGTTCCCTTAACTCTGAAGTTGAGCTATTTAGTGGATCCTTTGTCTGCACCGAAAATTTCCGTGGAACACCATATTTGCAAGCTATACTAGATAGAAGAACCAAGGACGGGGCCATACTGGTAAAGAAATGGCTCCAAGAAACATTGCGTCGAGAAAATATAAATGTGAATATGAAAAGTCATCCTGGTTTTGCCGTATCACAGTTGCAACCTATGATTAAAGCACTAGCTAGAAGCCAACCATCTTTGCTGAGGAATAAAGGAATTATTCAATTAGCGGCAGCTGCATTAGTTGCCCTTGATGAATCACATTGTGCCAGATGGGATGCATTTATCAATGCTGAAAACTTATTGAGTGCCAGTGCGGGAGACACAACCCAGAGTCTCGCAGCTCAAATTGGAGATATTGTCAATAAGAGTGCTTTGGTGGGATCACATCAACATAAGGATGGAAAAACGAAGGCATCACAAGGGGTACTTTCTTTTCAGGATGCTTTGCTTCTTATTGTTACTGGTTATATATTAGCTGGTGACAATTTCCCCACCTCTGGATTGGACGGACCTTTTTCTTGGCAAGAGGAGCATCTACTGAAAGAGGCTATTGTGGATGCCATTCTTGAAAACCCATCAATAGCAAAACTAAAGTTTCTCCATGGTCTAGCAGAAGACCTTGAAGCCAACCTGAACAGGATGAGATTTGAGGAAACCAGACAAGTCTCTTCAAATCAATTACAAATTGATGATTTTGATGATGATCAATGGGGTAGCTGGGGTGATGAAGAAACTGATAACAATAATGACAAAGAGCAAGTGTACGGTGATATGCAGCTGAAGTTGGAGTTGCGTGATAGGGTAGATAACCTTTTCAGGTTCCTTCACAAGTTATCAAGCTTGAAGACAAGGAACTTACCATTGAGAGATGCGGCATTTACTTCAGAAAGTAGTTTCGGTGGGGATCCCTATACAAATAAAGGATTACTTTATAAGCTTCTAACCAGGGTTTTGGGCAAGTATGACGTACCTGGGTTGGAATACCATTCCTCTACCGTCGGGCGACTTTTCAAAAGTGGTTTTGGAAGATTTGGCCTTGGGCAGGTAATGTTTACATTACCATTTATTTTATATAGGAAATTTGTAGAGTTCCCTTGCTACAATTTTCGAAATAAGCTCACATTGCCTTCTCAATTCTGCAGGCAAAACCTAGTCTGGCTGACCAAAGCATCATTGTTGTTTTTGTTATCGGGGGCATCAATGGTCTTGAGGTTTGAAATTCTTCAATACTTTAGATTAGTTTTCTTCTGCCTTTCCTAACGTGATATGCTCTGTTTCTATTTTTGAGCGTGTGAATAAGGATACCAACTAAAATGATGTCCCTTTTCTTTCCTAAATGGGTGTTATCCGAACTGGCAGAGTTGTGTTAGGCTGTTGGTCTGTCCTTCAAAAGTAGTTTAATCTATTTTAGAACGATTCTTCGTCTTCACTATGAAAAACATGGCACCTGGATACCTTTTCGAAGAAACATAAAGTTGTTCTCTTTTTTGTGTCTCAAGGTACGCGAAGCTCAGGAGGCTTTATCTGAAGCTGGAAGACCTGACATCGAATTGATTATTTGCGGAACTACCTATCTATCTCCCGATGACATGCTTGATTTGCTATTGGGGGACTCCAGTTACTTTTGATTCCTCAAGTCTGTAAAAGATAGAGCAAGATGAATAGAATGAATCTTAAATGTTGGTTGCTAACAGTTAATGTGCTGTTTGTCGAAGTTTCCAGCCATCTAAATCTATACACACACACACACACACACACACACACACTAGTGGAGGGCAACGATGCACGAATGCCTAGTTGGGTTTCTTGGTTATTTTACACAAAAATTTGTTCACAGCAAGCTTAATCAAAGTTGAACAAAAACATAAATCTGTCTTTTTTTTTCATCATCATTGTAGTTCTGTGCCATATTGGACAGGACCAATTGAGACAATTGAAATTTTGTGTTGTTGATTGGATATGTCTGGGTCTGCAGTAAGTTGAATCATCCATTGTTTTTTTGAAACTTCTAATGCTATATTCTCTATAAATAGTAAATGTTCCTATATAATAAATATTTAATGGGATTAAATGATCAATAAATATATAAATAATTTATATACAGGAAAATTGAGAACTGAAAAATAACTATTTTTGGTAAGCAGTATAATTAGAATATTGAAATTTTTACCTTTGAGAATAGAAATTATTATCTATGGTTGGTATGCTTTAATGTTATAATATAAAGATGAATTAAAAAATATGTTTTGTAGAATTCAGTTTAAGAACCTTTTAGTAGCAATAATGTAAAGTTGAATTGTTTTATATATAATGTAGGAAATATCTGAAAGTATAGCTAAGTGTATTTTGTTTCAAAGGAAAAAAGAATAAAAATGAATAAAGTTACATCTCAAGTGTGATTCATGAAATCAATTGTTGAATAGTCCAATATCTCTTCTGAAATTTTGCCAAACATAACAGTAGCTGGTTTTTCTGTGCCATCGTC
The DNA here is from genome assembly GCA_011037825.1 of Carya cathayensis. Taxonomy (NCBI): domain Eukaryota; kingdom Viridiplantae; phylum Streptophyta; class Magnoliopsida; order Fagales; family Juglandaceae; genus Carya; species Carya cathayensis. Next base: position 521,578 of record QGSO01000502.1, on the reverse strand, counting down.
AAGTTCAACATATGCATGGCAATTACAAATGATAAGTATTGTTTTTTGTTAGGATTTGTAAAAATAACATATAAAATTTTTTTGGAATGAATTAAGTGATAAAATTTGGAGAATACATATAGTGGTTGAGAAATACTTTGATGTTTGCAATGGTAACAAATGAAGCTTACATTATGGTCATCCCCAGTTCCCTTGTTACAATTGATGCATGACATGCAGAAAAATATTTGGTACAAGTTGATGTTTATCTTTGCCTTGATCCAAAATTTTGTTTTCTATAGTATGTTAGGAACAATGTTTTAGACAATGTGGATGGACATGAATTTGAATATGGCACTAACAAAAGTATTTTATCTCCATTGGTTGTAAACTTTTCATCAATCCAACGACGTCACAATTGTTAGTTTTTTCTCAAACACCAACCGATGATAAAGATGTAGATGAGTATCTTAAGGATTTTGCAATAATACTTTCAAGCATTGAATCATTAATTATTGCCCTTAAAATTTAAAAAGAAAATGTAATTTAAGAAGCAAGAAAAAAAGGGAGTTTAGATATCGAATGTATGTACACGAGAAATTGAAGATCAATAAATATCAATATGATTATGTTGTTTTCAACGTATTAATAAAAGGGAAAGATAGGTTTGAAGCTTTTAATAGAAATGTATTAATGGAGAATTGTTTAAAAATGGATTACCATTTTTGCAATGGCTCTGTCTCATGAAGAAAAGGATTGATTGTAAATATACTTGTCAGTCGTGATGAAAGGGACAATCCTATATTATAAATACAGATAATTATTATTTGAAAAATACATGATTTAAAAGAAGATTTAAGAATGTCAATTATTAAAGTACCATTATAAGAACGAACTCTTAGTTTTGTTGCAAGTATAATTGGTTTTGTTTTTTTGTTTTTTTTACTTATAAAAAAAAATAATTGGTTTTGCTTCAATTATTTCAAAAGTTTTTTGGCATTCGTTTTTGACGAATCGACCCCACATAATTAAACAGATGAGATTTCTATGACATTTGAAGCAAAAGAATCAATAGAAATTTTAATAAGTATAGATTGGAAATTAATTTTAAAAGAGTAAAGATAAGGAATTTTTTTACCTCTAATCTATAATATAGATTTCTTGAATAGCAATTAGTCCACTTGTTAATGTTATCTCTCTAGATGGCTTCATATGAATGGCAACTGCTAAGAGGTTTGATTAATAAAATTTAAATTGTTAGTCTGTTGCTAATAAATTTTTTTAAAATAAATAATAAATTACTTATTTATGCAATGGCCTAACATATGCATTTGTAATATAATATGATTAGAAAATGTGCAAAGAGTCATCTCTTGAATCAATATCTTTACCAAATAGGGTTGCTTGCACACGATTTCCCTATATCATATGACAAAATGTAAGCGGTAATTTTTTTATAATAATTTTGTTACATAATTTCAAATTATTTTTTGTTTTAAGAAAGAATGCAATTTTGGGAAATATATTAAAAAAAAAAGATGTTATTTTTTCATGATAAAATATAATTATGTATAAGGTAAAATATATATAATAGAAAATATAATCCTCTTTTTTTTGGGGGGGGGGGGGGGGGGGAGAGAATAACCACAGAAATGAATATTGTACCTCTTAATCGATCAATGTCAAATTTTGGTACTTCACTGGTGAGTGTTGCCTAGTTCATTTCAGAGATTTCTCTGCCACAATCATTTTAATTTTTCAGTTCTTTGTGCTTGAAGAAATATCTTTTATTGACGTATAAATTGTCCGCTTCTTGAAAAGTGACAACCTAGAAAGAAATTAGACGTATAAGTATAGCACTTGGGAAATTGTACTTAAGAAATGCAGTTAATCAAAATGCAAAATACAAACTAAGAAAAAAAGAATTTCTTTTGAATGATTGACAAAAATTAAAGAACAAAATATTGAAAATACAAAAGATGAAATTGAAATGAACATTTAATTTGCTTGTAGGAGTTACAATGGAGTTTTAGAACTCTATTTGATTACCTGTATAATATCAATCAAAAGATGCCAATGTTAATAATTTTGTATATACAATATTTTTCGTGCAATTGTTTTTGATTCTTCAGTTGAGACTGGCCGTATAAAAATTTTGATTGTAAAAATAGTCTTAATTTTTTATAAAGCCACATATAATTGTCTATGTGAGAAAACTGGCCGAGACAAATATATCCCAACAAAATCTAATGTCTGTCCTTGTGATTTGTTTATACTCGTTGCAAAACTTAATCTAATAGAAAATTAAGTTCGCTTGAATAGAAAGCCACTATTTTCATCAAGGTTTGGTAATAATGAGATTTTTGGAATAAAAACAATTTTCCCACTATGATGGCCAACTGCAATCTTTACATGAATGACGTTACAATCAAAATTGCGACAAATCACCCGAGTTCCATTGCATAGTCCTTTTGAATGATTAATGTTCCTAAACATCATGATTGGACAATTTTGTTTGAGTAATAACTCATGGGGAGGAAGTCCATTTGGGGTTAGACTATTTAAGAAATCTTCCATAACTGCTTGTTTAGATACGTAAATCACCTCATCAAAGTTGTAATATTGTTTAAGCTTCCCGGGAAATCTCTGAATTAGCAAAGTTGTGGCATTCCATTGCCTAATTCTAATATATACTTTGAAAAGTTTGAATATAATCTTGCGTGCATATTTTCATTCAAATGAATCTTCTTTAACGTGGAACACAGGTAGGAAGAGACCAAATTTGTTGTTGCCTTGTGCCCTTTTGAACCACATGTAGAATTTGATAGAAATCTCCACCAAACACAACAACCTTTCAATCAAAATATAGTTCTAAATTGTTGATGTCTTTGAGCATTTTATCCAATGTTTCTATGGCTTCTTTTCTTGACATAGGAGTTTCGTCCCATATAATCAACTTTGCTATTTGCAGTAGTCTTGCAAGTCCACTTTGTTTACTAACACTACACATGACATTTTTGTTAATATCTAAAGGTATTTTAAACTGTGAGTGTGCAATTTGGCCTCCAGGTAATATTGATGCAGCAACACTAGATGAAGCAGTTACAAGAGCCACTAATTGTCTTGACCTTATTGTGGCAAGATGATATGAACCCGCGGAATTGGAATCCCTTGAACCCACAATCAATTTGAAAACACACCCAAGAAAGCCAAAATCAAGTTAATGGAAGAGCTAGACCTGTTGAGAAACTTGTTTTAAGAACCTATATTATATGAAAATCTAAACCCGTTGAAAAACTTGTCTCAAGAACCCAGATTACAAAGGAGGAATGCTACAAAGGTTGTGATTTATCTTTGATAAGTTTAAAAGTTAAATAAAGAACAAGATGAGATAAACTCAATTCAAAATGAATAAAATTCATTAATTTTCATCATATCTTCAAAATGAGATAATAAAGAGTATTTAAACTAAAACCTCACAAAACCCTAAGTAAAATAAAGCCCCATCTTCGATAAATGCCCTTAAGTGAATAGTACTGTGGCTATAGTGCCGCACTATAGTAATGACTCACTCAAAAATGAGTAGCATTAATGCTATCCCAAGTGCAGGAGGATGTCGTGTAATAATAAGGAATAAATTCCTAGATCGTCTCCTCAGGGAAAATTTATTCAAAATTTAAACTCGTTGAAAAATTGTGAAAAACTTCACAAAGAAAAAAAAAATAAATGGTATGTGCAATGGATGAAAATTTTACTAGTCATGGACTAGATTCATGTTTTTAGATTTGTTTGTCGGATTTGAATGCAGCGATGAAAAGTAAGGAATGAAAATGCATGAAACTAAATTAAAATTGCTGAAATTAATAGACTGAAATTTAAAAGAACAAGAAAAATAAATGACATTAATTTAAATAATAGGAATTAAAGATGCAAGAAAATAAATGACATTAACCTAAATAGAGGAATTACAAGTGCGAGAAAAATAAATGATAGTAA
>QGSO01000502.1:460532-509831 GCA_011037825.1 Carya cathayensis | reverse complement strand
GAAAATAAATGACATTAACCTAAATAGAGGAATTACAAGTGCGAGAAAAATAAATGATAGTAATTTAAATAAACAGAAATTAAAGGTGCAAAAAAAATAAATGACAGTAATTTAAATAGACAGAAATTAAATGTGCACGGAAAATATAAGACATTAAACTGAAATTAAATAAAAACAGGAATTGTAAGGAATAAACTTGATGTTTGGAAATGGAGACTGCGTTCTCCAATCCAAAAATCTGAACTTCCAGATAAAATGATTTCTCAAATAAAATAAACGCTCTAAATAAAATGCATCCTAAAAGAAATTGAACTCTCCTTTCTGCATGTGCTGATTTTCTGCTTGCTCCCTTGAGTTCCAGCCGTGAGTTCCATTCTCTTTTAGTATTTTCATAAATGCCCTGCAGTACATAAAAAATGTATTTCTTTCAAAGGCAAATATAGAACTTTATGTATATAAAATATTGACATCAATTAATTTGCATTCAATATTAGAATTTGATGCATAATTAAGTGTTCAATCTTTATTTGATAAAATAAATCACCCATTTAAACAACTTAATTATGCAATTCTAACCTTTTATCAAGTAACTCGGCTATAGTAACCCCTTTGAAACTCTAGCTCAACAAAATATTAACTTTCCCAACACGCCCTTTAAGTCCTTTTCATAATAAACACAATTATTCTAAACTAATAAAATAAATCTTTTAAATGAATTAAATAAGCTGAAAATCTTCAAGTGCCCAAAGCCTTTAAGTCATGTTGTTGCCCTCTTCTATAGCTTGTATCAAATGAATCAAAACTGGATCTTCATCCTTCAAGCGCATCTTGATTGTTGGGCACTTGGTAGACACATTCCAAGTGGATTGCACCAATCTTTGTATTGCTCCCTTACTCTTCTTAACTCTCGATCTTGTGATTGTCTCATTTGGAACTTATAAAGGATCTTTACGACTTGGTCTACCTTGGTACCCATCATTCCCCCTCTCCTCAAAAGGATTCGACCTTGAATCTCCACCTAGATCAAAGGGAAAAAGGTTAGTAGCTTTGAAAATAACAGCAACATGATACTCGGAAGATGCACTTGATATGAATTATTGTTACTTTTATCAAGAATTTGAAAAAGTCCATCCAAGCTACTTCTGTCATTAAGAGGTAAAGGCATTAGATCAAAAGGAATAAGTGGATCAAAACCATAAACAACTTCAAAATGTGAACAAGAAATAGTAGTATGCATGGTCCTATTATATGCAAATTCTAATATTGACAAATGATACTCTCGCAAACGTTCATGCAACAATTTAATGAATGGAAAATAATACTCATACAAACGTTCATTAAACACATCTAAAGTCTTCCTTACTCCAAAATGACCACTTCAATTATATGCGACGTCAATGAATGGCAAGCCATACTCCCAAAAGTGTTCATGCAATACGCTTAAACTCATCTTTACACCAAAATGACCACTCCAACTATATGCAAACTCAATGAATGGGAACAATACTCCCACCAATAGTCATGCAACACTTCTAAGGTCCTCTTTATACCAAAATGATCTATCAAACCACATCCATGCACAAGCAACTCAGGCATAAGACTAGCAGTAGGCTCACAAAGTCTATTATCTTTAAACAAAGACCAATCTAGTCTATTGTACTTACCAAGCAATGCTTTCTCACGAACTCCATACACACTAGCAAAGTGATCATCATTAGCATGCAATTTCTTATCATATTCAAATCTCAATAATTTTTCATTTAAAATAACACATATTCCACACACACTAACAATGTCAGCATCATTATCATACAATTTTTTTTTTTATCATATTCAAATCTCAACAAATTTGCATTTAAAATAAAGATAGTGGCATACCTTCTTGGTAATGCATCAACCATAAAATTTTCCTTACCATGTGTGTATTTGATGACATGAGGAAAAGTCTCATTACATTACTCTCACTTGGCATACATTCTGTTAAACTTATTTTGTCATTTCAAGTGCATTAAGGACTTATGTTTGGTATGTAGGACAAATTCTTTTGGCCAAAAGTAATGTTTCCAATTCTCCAATTTTGCCACAAAATCGATACTTTATTCTTCTAATAAGTGACAATCTAACTCGGTCTCAAATGTACTTCCAAGTGTAGAAGTGTCAAGTTGTATCAAGGATAAGTTCAGGATCGTATTCCATAGGGACAAAGGGTTATCAAAGCATTTGTGAGATTTTTGTGTAACAAGTGTGTTGACTACGAGAGATGAAAATAAATAAAAGTAAAATGCAATCTGAAAAAAATTTGAGATGAGGTAAAAAAAAAAAAGTATGAATTCAATTCCCACAAAAAAAATTAATCAAAGTTGAAATTAGAGTTTCTAATAAAAAAGGTAAATTAACAAACACTTGGATTGAGTATGGGACTCTCTTTGTTTCGGTTCCTAGATAATTTTCTCGATTAACAATCCAATCAAGGAATTGATAAACGGAAGATAAAAAGTTATACTCAAGTTTTGCAATATTTTCCTAAGGGATTCTCTATTTTACTAGTCAAACACACATTAACAATCAACTGAGAGAGGCCTTAATAATTTCAAGCTTTTGTTGTGCCTTTATGTCAACAACAAATCAAGAACAAGAGCCGCAATCTATTTTCAATTTAAATCCGACTAGTAATATAGTGAAATCAACATTTTTCAACAAAATATTGCATTGAACTAGGATGCAAAATAAATCAAGTCTCATTCCACAACCCAAGCTTCAAAAATCAGCTACGCATGATATTTCTAGCAGCAAAAATTAATCTAAGTAAAGTCATATTAAAAACTAAGAAAATACCAACATAGAATAAACCTTAGAATGCAAAACAGATGGTCTATGAAATACCCAGCGGAAAAGTAAAAACGCCCAATGAATTCGCAAGATGTCGTCTCCCTACTTTGGTTCCTCCAAACAAAAATGAAAAACGAGAGAAAAATAAAATGAAAACCAAACCAATTTCCAGCCCATCTGAAATCAAAGAAAGAAGCAAAAGTAAAGTAAAAAAGATAAGGTCTGCAAGAATAGAAAAAAGAAGAGAAAAAAAATATTGAGCCAGCGCCTCCTATTCTCAAACAACCCAGAAAATGAAAATAAACTGAAGTGCCTAAATCACCCAATCTCCAAAGAAACGAAACCATAAAGCATAAAAGTATAAAAATAAAATAAGCCGACCAGCAAGTTCTGCAAATAAACCTAGAAGGAAAATAAAATGAAACAGACCAACCAAACGAAAACTAAAAAGAAATGAAAAATAAAATCCCAGAACGAGAGAGTCTATAAGGTCTGAACCCGAAAGAGAGAAAAAAGAAACTAAGAACTAAAAACTAGGAAAATGAAAAAAAACCAAGCTAAAAACGTAAAGCAAGAAAAAAATATTCATCTCTACTAAACTCTAGAACCCCAAAACTCAAAATGAAATCCGGTCCCCTGAGCGAGTCCCACACCATTTCCTCCGTAAAAACAAAAACAAGTGCCGCATGACGATCCCATCATCCCGTAGCAAAAATCTGAATTTACCCCTTTCTTCCATGCGTGACTACTCTGCCCTCGAGGCCACGTTCGTGATTGGCCAAATCCTGCACTTCCGCATGCCAGCTCATGCACTAATGTTGAGGCCGTGCTGCATCGTGATATGCTACGTTAAGGTTTGGTCTGCGCTGTGTCCTACTCCTTTCGGCACCCAATTAAAAACAAAATAAACATGCAGAATAAAATCCCATGCCACCCGAAACTGCCCCTGCATCTTGTGTTGATTTCCTCTACTGTCCTGCTCCACGTTCAGCCGGGTTCTATTTTCTTCTAGTATTTTCATAAATGCCCTGTAGTACATTAAAAGTGTATTTCTTTTAAAGGCAAATATAGAACTTTATATGTGCAAAATATTGGCATCAATTAATTTGACATCGAATACTAGAATTTGATGTATAATTAAGTGCTCAATTCTCATTTGATAAAATAAATCACTCATTTAAACAACTTAATTATGCAATTCTAACCCTTTATCACACCCCTCAACTAGTTTTTTGCTAGACTCTAGCAAATGAAGCAAATGAATTCATGCAAAGATGAAATTACCAACTACAATTTCAGAAAATCCAAGAATCACATGCCATGAAATAGACTTGTTGAGTTTAAGAACACTGGAGATAGATTAATCTGAATTTTGTATCAACTGGGAGATTTATACACCATTTAGTTAATCAACCAAGGGAATTACATGTAACCAAGCTTGCTTCTTCAGGTGCATGGGAATAAGGTTAGAATTCCAAGATCGACTACCAAGAGGCGTTAACAGTTTCAATTGCAATAACTAATCTGAGATAACCATATGGTCTTATTCTAATTCAAAACCATTGTAGTGGCGGCTTTCACGCTATTACACTTTAAAAGATGCATACTTTCTTATTTAATAATGACCCAGGTAATAGGCAGCCTTTTCCAATACACAAATGTAAATCTTTTTTTGTTTTTTTGTTTTGTTTTAAGTTTTCCTAGTGGAGGAATCAAGCCTATGAATGTGCGCCTACCCACACTTTCACAAATCAGCCCTTACCACTAGTCTACTTTTTTTTTTTTGATCCCTGACTTGTCCCTTTTCTCATTTAATTCATTTCAGATTTCTTCCTAAACCATTAGGATATAGTTCATTAGAGTCCCAAACAACCGAAGTGTAAATCAACAAGCAATGACTCAATGTAGTCTTTCTAGGCATTCTGGGTATGCGTTGTGTGTGTTTTGACAAAACTTTTAACTTCTTTTCCTTGGTTTAACAACTAAATAAAATAGATAAGTCCCTCTTTTAACATATACTCATATTTGCACTACATTCCACATGTTCCATGATATCAACAAATCATTTTTCAGTTTACTTTCCAGCATGTAAAATTCAAAAATAGGGAATTTAATCTGCTTTGAACTCATTACCAACACTCCCCCAAGGTGGACCAAAATATGTCTAAGGCATGCAAATAAAAAAATAAATTCTCTTCCACCTCCCAACTAGATTGTGGCATTGTCGTCAATGATGCAAGAGAAATGAAGGAATTTACACAAGGAGAGAAGTTAAGAGGCAAAACAACTAAAAGAAGAGCCAAATATTCAAAGAAAAATTGAAGGAAAGAGGAAAAGGAAGTACCTGGATAGCTTTGAAAAGAATGCAGCCAAAATAAAAATAAAAATAAAAACTGAATAACAAAAGAAAACAATGAAAAGAAATGGATAGATCAAGAACCATCAATTAGGATCAAGCAAATGTAGAGTAGATTCCTCAGATGCAAAGTTAGAAATAAAAGGCTTGAGCCTTTGACCATTAACCCTAAAAATGTTACCATTGAGAGGATTCATTATCTCTATAGCACCATGGGGAAAAAAGTTTGTAATACATAAGGCCCACTCCACCGAGACCTTAACTTACCAGGCAACAAGTGTAACCGAGAGTTGTACAATAACACTTGTTGATTAGGCTCAAAAGTCTTAAGTTGGATGTGTTTGTCACGGAAGTTCTTCATTCTTTCTTTGGACAACTTAGAGTTGTTGTAGGCATCCATCATCAACTCATCCAACTCAGACAACTACAATTTTCTCACACAACTAGCTTCATCAATGTTAAAATTACATTGCTTAATGGCCTAATACGCTCTATGTTCCAGTTCTACAGGCAAATGACAAGCCTTACCATACACTAGTCTATATGGAGACATACCCAAAATGGTTTTAAAGGCTGTTCTATAAGCCCACAAGACATCAGACAATCTCAAAGACCAATCCTTCCTGTTTGGGCTAACTGTTTTTTCAAGGATGTTTTTAATCTCCCTATTTGCTATTTCAGCTTGTCCGTTGGTTTGAGCATAATAGGGAGTAGAGATTTTGTGATGGATACTATAATTCTTCATTAAGGCCGAGAAATGTTTGTTATAAAAATGGGTTCCATTATCACTGATTATGGCTTTAGGCATGCCAAACCTTGCAAAAATGTTTTCTTTCCAGCCCACTTAGAATTGCAAGGGGCTGCCTCAACCCACTTAGAAACATAGTCAATAGCAAGCAAAATGTATAAATAGCCATAAGAAGAAGGAAATGGCCCCATAAAATCTATTCCCCAACAATAAAAAGTTTCAATCACTAGTATGGGTTGCATAGGCATCATATTTCTCCTAATTTTTGACAAGGTTCACAAGTTTTACAAAAATTAAAGGCATTCTTGAACATAGTTCGCTAATAAAATCCACTTTGAAGAATTTTGGCTACTGTTTTGTGGGCTGAAAAATGCCCATCACAAGCTTCCGCATGGAAAAAATTTAAAACACTAGAGATTTCATTATTAGGCACACACTTCCTAATGATTTGATCTAAACAATACTTGAAAAGGTACGGATCATCGTAAAAGAAATAGTTAGCTTCAACTTTCAACCTTTTGATGTCTTGAGCATTCCAATGAGGTGGAGTCTTTCCTGTAACCAAGAAATTTACAAGGTCAACATACCATGGTAAAGTCTCAACTGAAAATAATTGTTCATCAGGAAAAGAATTAGAAATTAAAGGAAACTCCTCAGAAACTTCAGGTGTAAGGCGAGAAAGATGATTTGCCACCACATTTTCTACTCCTTTCTTGTCTTTTATTGTGAGATCAAATTCTTGCAATAGGAGTATCCATCTTACCAATCTCGACTTGGTGTCTTTTTTTGATAATAAAAATTTTAAAGCTGCAGGATCAGTAAATATTATGACAGGCAAACCAATGAGATATGATCTAAACTTATCCAATGCAAAGACTATAGCTAGTAATTCTTTTTCTGTGGTGGAATAATTATTTTGGGCACCATTCAAAGTCTTACTAGCATAGTATATGACATTTGGCAGCTTATCTCTTCGCTGTCCAAGTGAAGCCCCCACAGTAAAGTCACTTGCATCACACATTAATTCAAAAGGAAGTGACCAATCAGGGGACCGAATGATAGGTGCCGTGGTGAGAAATGTTTTCAACTGATCAAAACAACTTTGACACTCCTTAGTTCATTCAAACTTGACATCATGCATTAAAAGTTGATAAAGAGGCTTAGAGATAAAGCTAAAATTCCTTATGAACCTTCGGCATGCCCTAGAAAAGATCTAACACCTTTCACATTTTTAGGCGCAGGCAAATTTGAAATCAAGTCTATCTTAGCTTTATCTATCTCTATGCCCCGAGGGGATACAATATGCCCAAAACTATCCCTTGTCTTACCATGAAGTGGCATTTTTTTCAATTTAATATCAATTATTTTTCTTCACATCTTTTCAAGATAACTTTTAAATTAGACAAACATGCATCAAATGTTTTCCCAAAAACTGAAAAATCATCCATGAAAACCTCTACAATGTCCTCAATCAAGTTGCTGAAAATGCTTAACATGCATGTTCTATCCATAAATGTGGAACACACTTCTTCAAACTCTTTGATATGCAAGTAGGGGTTTTCAGATTCCATACCATGAAAGTGTGGTAGCAACGGAATCATCCCGGGTTTGAAATTAAAAGCATTTGCATTAAGAGGTAAAATGATGCAAGAAGGGGTGCTAGTCCTAACAGGTTGAAGATACTCTCTAAGTACCTTGTTTTGATTTACCATTTCCCTATCATGATGTTCATTTTCAGCCATGATGCTATCGGTGTCAGATGATGATTCAAGGGAAGGTGATGCAGAGTTAAAAGATGTCAATGATTCTGTCCTAAACAGTCGAGATGTATGGTCTCCAGTCCAACCAATCATACAAACAAGAGCAGAAAATCAAATACAATGAAAAATTAACAGAGAAAAGAGAAAAATATAAGATGTCACCCAAGTTGTGAAGAGGTTCACAGCTCCACAAATGTCCTCTTAGCAGTAGAGGAATGCTCTGATAAGTACCAGTTGTCCCCGGAAATGGCGCCAAAAACTTGACTCGGTCTCAAATGTGCTTCCAAGTGTAGAAGTGTCAAGTTGTATCAAGAATAAATCCAGGATTGTATTCTATAGGGACAAAGGGTTATCAAAGCATTTGTGAGATTTTTGTGTAACAAGTGTGTCGACTACGAGAGATGAAAATAAATAAAAATAAAATAAAATAAAATGCAATGTGAAAAAAATTGGAGATGAGGTAAAAAAAAGTATGAATTCAATTCCCACAAAAAAATTAATCAAAACTGAAATTAGAGTTTCTAATAAAAAGACAAAGTAACAAACACTTGGGTTGAGTATGAGACTCTCTTTGTTTCGGTTCCTACATAATTTTCTCGATTAACAATCCAATCAAGGAATTGATAAACGGAAGATAAAAAGTTATACTCAAGTTTTGCAATATTTCCCTAAGGGATTCTCTATTTTACTAGCCAAACACACATTAACAATCAACTGAGAGAGACCTTGATAATATAAAGTTTTTGTTGTGCCTTTACTCAACAACAAATCAAGAACAAGAGCCGTAATCTATTTTCAATTTAAATCCGACTAGTAACATAGTGAAATCAACATTTTTCAACAAAATATTGCATTGAACTAGGACCCAAGACAAATCAAGTCTCATTCCACAACCCAAGCTTCAAAAATTAGCTACACATGATATTTCTAGCAGCAAAAATTAATTTAAGTAAAGTCATATTAAAAACTAAGAAAATACCAACATAAAATAAACCTTAGAATGCAAAACAGATGGTCTATGAAATACCTAGCGGAAAACTAAAAACGCCCAATGAATTCGCAAGATGCTATCTCCCTACTCTGGTTCCTCCAAACAAAAATGTAAAATGAGAGAAAAATAAAATGACAACCAAACCGACTTCCAGCCCATCCGAAATCAAAGAAAGAAGCAAAAGTAAAGTAAAAAAGATAAGGTTTGCAAGAACCAAAAAAAGAAGAGAAAAAAAAATATTGAGCCAGCGCCTCCTATTCTCAAACAACCCAGAAAATGAAAATAACTAAAGTGCCTAATCCACCCAATCTCCAGAGAAACGAAACTATAAAGCAAAAAAGTATAAAAATGAAATCAGTCGACCAACAAGTTCTACAAATAAACCCAGAAGGAAAATAAAATGAAACAGACCAACTGAACAAAAACTGAAAAGAAATGAAAAATAAAATCCCAGAATGAGAGAGTCCGTAAGGTCTGAACCCGAAAGAGAAAAAAAAAAGAAACTAAGAACTAAAAACTGGGAAAATGAAAAAAAACCAAGCTAAAAACGTAAAGCAAGAAAAAAATATTCCTCTCTACTAACGTCTGGAACCCCAAAACTCAAAATGAAATACAGTCCCCTGAGCAAGTCCCACGCCGTTTCCTCCGTAAAAAAAAAAACAAAAACAAAAACAAGTGTCGCATGAAGATCCCATCATCCCGTAGCAAAAATCTGAATTTGCCCCTTTGTTCCTTGCATGACTGCTCTACCCTCGAGGCCACGTTTGTGATTGGCCAAATCTTGCACTCCCGCATGCTAGCTCCTGCACCAGTGTTGAGGTCGTGCTACATCGTGATTTGTTGTGTTCAGGTCTGGTCTGCGCCGTGTCCTGCTCCTTTCAGCACCCAGGTAAAAACAAAATAAGCATGTAGAATAAAATCCCATGCCACCCAAAACTGCCCTTGCATCTTGTGTTGATTTCCTCTGCTATTTTGCTCCACGTCCAGCCGAGTTCTATTTTCTTCTAGTATTTTCATAAATGCCCTGTAGTACATTAAAAGTGTATTTCTTTTAAAGGCAAATATAGAACTTTATATGTGCAAAATATTGGCATCAATTAATTTGACATCCAATTCTAGAATTTGATGTATAATTAAGTGCTCAATTCTCATTTGATAAAATAAATCATTCATTTAAACAATTTAATTATGCAATTCTAACCCTTTATCACAATCCACTAAAAACATCGCTAGGGAACACGACCTCATATCTCGGCAACAAAGAGATAACAACACTAGGTAAAGATTTCTTAAGTTCGTTAGTATTAAAATTTGCCTTAGTATAAGAACTCACTTCTCTCTTTGTTTTTCTCTCACTTTCTTCACTCTCGCTTTTCTTTTCACTCTCATTTCTTTTCACTCTTTTTTTTTCTTGAGATTTTAGCCTCGACCTTATTTCTTTTCTCTCATTTTTCTTTCTCTCTCAATTTCGATCTCACTATTTCTTTCTAGCTTCCTCAATCTCACTCTCAGTCTTTCTTTTTCACTCAACCTCACTTTTACTCTCTAATTTTTTTTTTAATCAATCTTAGTTTCTCTCTTTCTTTTTTGATCAATCTCAATTTCTTTCTTTCTTTTTTGATCAACCTCACTTTTACTCTTTCTTTTTTGATCAACTTTACTTTTAAACTTCAGTTGGTCCTCATGGACCTGTGCTGGAGTTAAAAGAGCAAGATTATTTTTCCATCATTTTTAAAACTGTATATATTCCTAAACCCATCATGGATCACTCTCCCATCACACTATCACGGCCTCTCTAACAAAATATGGCCATCATGCATAGGTACTACATCACAAAACACCTTATTCTTGTACTTCCCAATTGAAAAAGAAACTAGTACTTGCTTATTGACCCTAACCTCCCCATAATCATTCAACCACTGCAACTTGTATGGTCTAGGGTATTTCAAAGTAGGCAAATTCAATTTCTCAACTAAAGTTGTGCTAGCTACATTAGTACAACTCCCTCCATCAATGATCGTACTACATACCTTGTTGTTGACGTGGCATCTAGTATAAAAAATATTCTTTATTTTCTACTCCATATCATCTATTTTTATTTTTGTATTGAGAGCACGCCTGGCAATAAGAGACTCACTATGCCCTTCATTCTCATACTCATGTTCACGTCTCGTCCTATATCTCCTACCTTGTAGATTTCTACTCATTGTATCTCGATGATGTATCCTATCCCTCACTTCCCCTAATACCATGTTCAACTGCTTAAACTGTTGTTGCATCGCCTGCAACACAAAGGAGTTATCTACCATCCCCTTTGGTGATGAGTCACTTTTATAAGACATCGTATGCGCTACACAAAAAAGAATGTTAGTGGAAAAAGACCTTACGTGCTCCCTTACGTGTTTACACTCGAATAATGACACTTCACTCGTGTTTCACTCTTAATTGATTTTTTCTTGGTAATGATCTCATACTCTCTTGCCTTTTACCTCAAGAGTTTTCCTACTCAAGTTCTTTAAGAACTAAATTGAACTCAATTAAGGCAATACAACATTGCTTTATTCCAACTAGTAATTAGGTTCAAGAAACAAGAATAAGAGAAAACACGGAAGGAATAAAATGACATGAGAATCAAGAAAATTATACGAGGGAAAGAGTAAATACAAAGCAGGATACCAACTATAGTATTGTATTCAGCCCCTTTAATGATAAGGCTCAAGCAATTTTTTTAATTTAATTTTATTTTCCTTTCTTTTATTTTCTTTTCCTTTCTCACTAATTCAATCACAAACAACAATATTCAATTGTGACAATCAAACAACTAAATTCATACACATAAAAATTAACAAGAAAATAGAAGGGAATAATGAAACCCTAGATGATGAATAACATGGTAGCCCTAATAAAATATAAGTCATGCAAAAATTAAAAGATAGAATTAGACCTGATTGGAAACCTTGCTCTGAATACCAAATGATATGAACTCAAGGAATTTGAATCCCTTGAACCAATAATCAATTTGAAAACCTCACCCAAGAAAGCCAAAATCAAGTCATGGATGAAAAATCTAGAACCGTTGAGGAACTCGTTTCAAGAACCTAGATTATATTAAAATCTAGACCCATTGAAGAACCTGTCTCAAGAACCAAGATAACAAAGGAGGAATGCTACAAAGATTGTGATTTACCTTTGATAAGTTCAAAAGTTCAATCAAGAGCAAGAGGAAATAAACTCAATTCACAATGAATAAAATTCATTAATTTTCACCATATCTTCAAAATGAGATAATAAAGAGTATTTAAACTAAAACCTCACAAAATCCTAGGTAAAATAAAGCCTCATCTTCTAAAAATGCCACTGAGTGAATAGTACTGCAGTAACTCAGCTATAGTTACCCTTTTGAAACTCTAGCTCAACCAAATATTAACTTTCCCAACACACCTTTAAGTCCTTTTCATAATAAACACAATTATTCCAAACTAATAAAATAAGTCTTTTAAATTAATTAAATAAGTTGAAAATCTTCAAGTGCCCAAAGCCTTTAAGTTATGTTGTTTCCCTCTTCTATACCTTGTATCAAATGAATCAAAACTGGATCTTCATCCGTCAAGCCCATCTTGATTGTTGGGCTCTTGGTAGATGCATTTATAGTGGATTGCATCAATCCTTGCATTGCTTACTTGCTCTTCTTAATTCTCGAACTTATGATTGCCCCATTTGGATTGCAAAGGATCTTTACGACTTGGTCCACCTTGGTGCCCATCACAAGAAGTGCCTTGTATAGAAATGTCTTCCCTGTTCCGCCAGGCCCATTGATAAAGAATGCAACAATTTCATTTGACAAAACTTTTTCTAGGACTGAATTGTAAACATTTGGTTGTTTGCTATTAGGCAATGTTGACGTAACAATATCTTCTTTTGGAATTAAAACAACCAATTTATCATGAAATTTCTCTAGACAGAAATTCATCTTCATCAAAATGAATGCTTTGATCAAGAAGGTGGAATGAATTAATGTCTCTTCCCATTGATTCAATTGTTGTAGAGATGGAGTACAAAACTTCTGTTCTGACATTTAATGAAGAATGTTCAGTTAATTGAAAATCAATTGACATATCTTGTTCAAAACTCTTCCAAAGATCTCTTGGATTAGTGGGATTACAATCAACTAAAATTGTTGCAAATAGTCTTCTCAAATTAAAGGGCATTTGAGAGAGAGATGCTTCATACAAGCATTATTCTAAGCTAATATCTCTCTATAACAAACCATGCATGGTAGCTGCTTCATAGAATGTAGGAGCCAAAACACCATTGATTGTTTTGAGATCATCAAATGATAAAGGACCTCTTGCATGATTTAGCAATATTAGTAGATAATACATTTCACCTTCGAAAGGATTTGCTGTAACGATTCGACCTATAACAACTTATTTCTTTCGAACAGTCCACATGTTGTACTGTTGGCTCCAAATAAGGAACTCTAAGAATTCTTTAGACAACAATTTTCTAGCATTCTCATCGACTTGATTTGTTGTAAAGAATTCTGTTAACATTGATTTTGCAGATATATCGTAGTTGATCACATTGGTAAGTTTTCATGCGTTCGAAAAGTCACTTGGTGTTGATTTTCAAGATGTAAATGCAAGCTATATTTCGTTAACAATAAACCCGGATATTTTCCACATGGCCTCTGGTGGAGCAATCCATCAAGCTGATTGGAATCGTTCAATTTTATCAACTTGTTGATTGGCTTGTTCGAAAACCAAATTGAAGGCAACACGATCATAGCCTTTATAAATATATTTGTAAAGATACTTAACTGCCTTTATTATAGAATATATCTTGACGTTAATATGACAGTCAAACATTGTAAGCAAATAAGGATGATATAAAACAAACTAACGATTATCCAAATCATTACTTCTAATTTTGATTGTTCTTCCATTATCAGAAAATCTATATATTGGGAAGCAATCATTTCCAATAGCTATATTTGGCACAAAGTGTTTTGGGTAATTATTTTTGTAGCAACCATTTATTTTCATGCATATATTTGTTGGATTTAGTATTCCACATGACCCATGCATCATATGTTTAATAACAACTGTATGTAGATGCAGAATCTTGCCTTTATCAGGTAATTCTGCAGAGATGATCTCATCAAAAGATTCTAGTGCATATAACTTCCAATCTTGATGCAATATAACTAAAAAATGTACATGTGGAAGTTCTCTTTTTTGGTGTTTAATAATATAAACATATACCGATACTTTTCCAAATATCTCTCGTTGGAATAGTTGATGCTTTAGTTCATCTAATTTTGCTCTAAAGATTCGAGTAATTAAGTTAGGCCGATTTTGAGTCTCTTCATATGGTTTCAATTCACTTGAGATTTCTTTTCAATTTGGGTTACATGTTATTGTCAAAAAAATATCTAGTTTGCCATACTGTTGAATTAAAGTCATTGCTTCCATATATCTTTTTCGCATGTCCCTTGGACACAACAATAAAAGATGAAGACAGAATCACACGCTTTCCAATCCTAGAAGCATTAGTTTCTCTAAGATTGATGCTATCAACAATGCCTTGATATAATTCGGATCGAATATGTGCTACGAAAATAATCCAACCTCAATGTCTCAATTTTAACATACATATCAACAAAAAACTATTGAAGTAATCGACTAGGCAATATGAGGATCGATTTGACATTTTTCCTGATTTGTAACTTGTAACAATAGTATTTACGGCATGAAACAATTGGATCTTTCTTTCTTTTTTTAACACTACAAAAAATTATGAGAAATGATTTAGAAAATTAAATACCTAATACGTAAATGGTAGATGGGTATATAGAAAATTTGGTATAAGATATCTCACCTTGTTGTTCTCTTCTAAGCAGTTATTTTGCAGATATTGATTGATGATGATCAATTGATTGCACTATGTGATTATCATTATACACAAATGCGTCTCTTCTGTTAATTTTTTGTATGCCTTGGTACCATTTGACATTACCTAAAAGGAATAACAATGGATATTGAAGCATATCATAACATCCAAAGTAATACTGAACTATATGACTCCCTCCACTATGGTTAAAAACAAAAATGTCGCGAGGTGTTAACTGTGTTCTACATCATTATATTCAACCCAAATTGCTGCAATTTCTGATGATGTAAGGGCATTAAATATCCACTGATCTAAACCAGGATCTTATCTTATACGGATCTTTTGATATTTCAAATCTGGCAGATCACCGAGAGATCGAAGAAATATAGAATATGGATTTACACGAAGAATATCCATGAGCTAAGTAATAATTGATGGATCCATTCAACACAAAAATTATTTTATGTTATTTTTCTATGAAAAAAATGTATTTTTTTAATATACAAACAAAAGAAAAGTAATAAATTCCATGTAACTAATCTCAAAGGTAAAGACTATAATAATTTTAAATATATATATATATATATATAATTATTAAAAATAAGTTCCAAATTTTATTAATTATAGTCTCGCTTTTATAGCAACCATTAGGCACATGCCAGCTTGGATAAATGTTTCAGATTTTGTTTACATGAGTAGATAGATCACAATTTCTTCTTTATTTGTTTAGTCATAGATTTTTTAAATGAAAAAGTAAATATTATTTAGTAACTATTTAAGAATTAATACTGGAACTATAAAAAAAAAGAAAGTTTTACAGTTTAATACAGAATTATTTCTTTCAAATAAAAATTTATGATTTTGGTACAATTAACATTTTTTAATACAGAAATTAACATTTTTTTAATACAAATAGTCTGGGAAAATATTCATTACCTACATCAAAATTAAAACTAAATAAAAAAAAAATCTATAAAAATTCGATGCTTTCAGAAATGACAATCCTTGTGACATTTGAGGAAGTCTCAAAATAAAATTATGCATAATGTTAATACTTACAAGTGCATAATGTAATAATTAATTTCATTTTTTGTTTCGTTCTTTACAAAGTAACTTCTAGTAATTTAACATTAATATTAACAGGTACAAAAAATTTGGAATTTAAAAATAACAACCTTTACAAAACAGTTTCTATAAATATAAGAATATTAGTATCTACATGTACTAAACAACAGAAATTTTTCGAATATTTAAACCAATTAACTGCGATATAGATACTAATATCGTAAGACCTGAACATAAAATTGGAATTCTCAACTAAACATCAAACGCGGCTAACAAAGAGAACTACTACAAATACAAAGAGTTTATATAAAATAAACATAAAAACTGATTTGACTTCATGAAACCCGTTAAATATGCTTTGTAATAAAAATAACTTTACAATTTGACGTACCACATCAAGTCACATCAATTTGTAAGTTTACTTGTGTGTATTCCCTTTATGTAAAGTATTTTCGTAATGTAAAATATTTTCAAAATTGTTCATCAAATTAGATCCATCTCATTTTGCAAAACAATTTGTGAAATACAAATGCTTCAAATATATATAAGACGGTGATGTTATCCTTCAAATATATTTTTTTAATTATTCATACTTTATTTGCTCATTCATTTCCTTTTATTTTTTCACATTACAAAACAAATTCTTTCGTTATTGATCATTTAAAACATCTGGATTTTATTTTTTTTTCAGAAAAATATCTTGAAAATATATATATATTTTTTACAGTATTTCTTTTTAGCTACAGTAAAATAATTATAACTTTTATAAACGTTCTAATAGAAACCTTACGCCATAACGTTCTCTTTTCATACAAGTTTAATGAAGAAGCAGATAAAAGCATGGAAAATTATAAGTGTATGTATCAACAAATTAAAAGTGAAAAGATAAAATAATATGATAACAAAAAAAAAAAAAAACCTGAAAATTTACAAAACTGAAAAGCATACAAAACAAAGCGAAACTATATATATAAACATAGAAAAACCAATTCAAAAGAAAGCAAGACTAGTACCACACTTTAAGTCTCCTCTCTATTTTCTCTCTGGAGAATAGAGGTGGTGTTTGTGAGTGTTTGCCAAGTCAGTTTGAGTGCGAGTGATGGAAAAACTTCAGCAGATGTGGGAAAATTTCTAGTTGAATGAGGAAGAAAGTGAGGCTATTGATATGGAGGGGGAGGGAAGTACTGAGGTGTTGCGCAAGGGTGACCATAGCTTGATTAGCAAGATATGGGCGGATAGGGTGACTGGGAAAAACATAGTTGAAAATACTATGGCTAAGGTGTGGAGGCTCAGTAAACCTGCAACATTTACAGAAGTGGGATGGAACGTCTTTATTATCACATTTGCTATCCATGCAGATAAGAATCAAGTGGAGAGTGGGAGACCATGGTTATTCGACGACAATCTGTTTGTAATGAATGCTTTTGATGGGTATACCCCATTGAGTAAGATGTCATTTGATACGGCAGTAATGTGGGTGCAGTTTCATAATCTGCCTTTGGCAGGATGTCAAAGGAGTGTGGGGTGCGGCTAGGAAATTCTCTTGGGGTGGTGGAGGAAGTGGAGGTGGATGTGGATGATGTGGGGTGGGGAATGTATCTTAGAGTCAAAGTATTACTGAATTTGAAGAAGCCTCTGGCAAGGGGTAGAACCATAAAGTTGCAAGGGGTGAAAACATGGGTTCCGATAACATATGAGAAGCTGCCATGATTGTGTCTGCAATGTGGCAGAATTATTCATGATGGTGTAGAGTGCCAAAAACCTGCTGGGAGGGATGTTGAGAGTACATAGTTTGGCAACTGGCTTCGAGCGAATAAAGGAGGTCGTCGATTTTGGGTTAATTTTCAATGAGGGAATAACTTGACTGGAAAGAGTAACCAATTGGAGGTAGGGCAGCCATTGGTGGCGGAAGATTTCCGTTAATTCGAATGGTAACGACACTGAATTCTTGGAGCATTCGGAAACGGGTAGCGGATTTTTGGGTAATGTTGTAGGAGGAGATAGGGAGGATCTTTTTCAAAATTTAAATGAAGATAAGGGGGGGTTGGTTGATGAGGAAGGCCTTAATGAAAATGATCAATCTCCGAAGGATAGGCTTGATCTCGGTATGTCGGTTATGCATTCGGAAGGTGGCGATTTTAATGAAAATTTGAATGTTGTCCATGTGGACATTACTCTGGTGGGCCAGGTGAATGAGAGGCCTTCTCAAGCCCATGTTACCTTAGAAAGTGAGGCCCATCTACATTTTGTGATACCACCTCCATAGAGAAGGTCTTCTCGGACAACTTGGAAAAAATGTGCTCGAAGCTCAGGTACAAGTACTACTACTCAAGCTGTGAGTGCATGCAAGAAACGTCAATTAGAGGGTGGGAGTAGTACAAGCTTAGTCCACGAAGGGAAGAAGAAGATTAAGTTGAAAGGGGTGGAAGTAGGGATGACAGGAGATCTTATAGGAAGTATGAATTATGACAGTTGGAACTCCCGTGGGTTTGGGAACTAACGGGGAGTTCGAGCTCTCTCTGAGTTAGTCAAGGAGGAAGGTCCCAAGGTCTTGCTTTTACAAGAGACCAGATTACATGAGAAGGATATGGAGAAACTTAAATATAAGTTGGGGTATGAGAATTGTTTGGCAGTAAGTAGTGAAGGGAGGAGTGGTGGACTTGCTCTTTTGTGGAGAAATGATGTTTGGCTATTAAAA
This sequence comes from Carya cathayensis, assembly GCA_011037825.1. Taxonomy (NCBI): domain Eukaryota; kingdom Viridiplantae; phylum Streptophyta; class Magnoliopsida; order Fagales; family Juglandaceae; genus Carya; species Carya cathayensis. The sequence continues at coordinate 491,492 of QGSO01000502.1, read as the reverse complement.
ATTATTCTAAAAGTCACATTCATGCCTATATCCAGGATTCTTCTATTGACTGTGAACCTTGGTACTTTACTGGGGTGTATGGTCAACCCGAGACTAGTAGGCGACATGAAACTTGGAGTCTTTTAAGATCTTTATAGATTCCAAGTAATCAAGGATGGCTTTCGATGGGAGATTTCAATGAGGTGTTAAGTATTAATGAGAAAAGTGGTGGAAGAGACAGAACTGACAAACAGATGCAGGATTTTCGTGAAGTACTTGATGATTGTGAGTTGTTGGACCTGTGTTATCATGATAATTCTTTCACCTAGTGCAATAAGAGGGAACCTGATCACAGCATAAGTGAAAGATTGGACCGAGATCTGGCTAATCTTAAGTGGACGTCCTTTTATTCTATGGCTAGTGTGAGTCATGGCAGTGTGGCATATTCTGATCATGTGCCAATTAAGCTGCAGCTGCAATATGACAGATATCAGAGGAGGGGGAAAAGGCTTTTCTGTTTTGAGGCAATGTGGGTGGAGGATAGAACTTGTAAAACAATTATTGAGAAGGCTTGGTTAAGTACCTCTAGGGAGAGGACAATGAAGGGGGTAATGAGCTAGATTAAAAGATGTGGTGAACGGCTAGAGAGGTGGAACAAAACTAGTTTTGGTCATGTGCGGAAACAGTTAAGAAAGGCAAAGGTGCATTTAAGAAGGATTGAGGATTCTAATCCTAGGGGCCATAGGAGAGATGAATTAAAAAGGGCTAGAACTAAGGTTCATAAATGGTTGGAACGACAAAAAATCATGTGGAGACAAAGGTCAAGAGCTGGTTGACTAAGGGGGATCGAAATACTAGTTTTTTCCATCATAAGACATCACAGAGAAAAGCTAAAAATCTGATCAATGGTATAAGGGATGATACTGGTAGTTGGCAAGTGGAAGAGGCAAGAGATGAATTCATTCTCAACTATTTCCAAAATCTCTTCATAGCTTCTACTCAGTGAGGCAGTATGCACTTTCTAGACAACTTGAGGGGTATAGTAACAGATGAGATGAAGCAAAGGCTTGAGATGGAGTTTGTAGCAACAGAAGTGGAAGCAACTTTAAAGGATATGAATCCTACAAAGGCCCCTAGTCTAGATGGTATGGCTCCTATATTCTATCAAAGATATTGGTCTATTGTTGGTAGGGATGTTACTCAAGTTGTTTTACATGCATTGAACACTAGTAGTTTTCCCTCTCAGTTAAATCATACCTTTGTGACTCTGATTCCCAAAAAGAAAAAGGTTGAGTTGGTGTCTGACTTTAGGCCAATCGACCTCTATAATGTCATGTATAAATTGGTGTCAAAGGTCCTTGCAAACAGGTTAAAGGGAATTCTACCTAAGTTGATTTCTGTTTCACAGTGTGCTTTTGTCCCTCCCTTGAAGGTTAATCACAGATAATGTGCTAATTGCCTATAAATTAGTGCACTTTATTCGAAGAAGAAGGCAAGGTAGGAATGGATTCATGTCCCTTAAGCTTCACATGGGTAGGGCTTATGATCGAATAGAGTGGGACTTTCTTGAAACAGTTATGAACAAAATGGGGTTTGGTGCTAAATGGATTGGTTTGTTGATGCATTATGTGAAATCTATCTCATTCTCTATTTTGGTGAATAGGGAGCCTACGGGTCCAATCTACCCTACGAGAGGGCTAAGGTAAAGGGATCCCATATCCCTTACCTCTTCCTTCTTTGTACTGAAGGCCTTATATCTCTCTTCTTCAGAAAGCTGATATGAAAGATGTGGTGGAGGGGATTTGTGTTTGTAGAGGTGCTCTAAAAATTAATCACCTTATGTTTGCAGATGATAGTATTTTGTTTTGCAGAGCCACATTACAAACTAATAGAAATATCCTTCATCTGTTGGAAGTACATGAAAAAGCCTATGGTCAAATGGTGAATAGGGATAAAATTTCCATGGTATTCAGTAAAAATGTCTCTACTAATACACAAGCTGAGATTATGCAGTTTTAGGGTGTCCAATAACATCAAAATTATGATAAGTATTTGGGCCTTTCTCCTATGGTAGGTAAAGGAAAATATCAAACTTTCTCTGTGTTGCAAAACAAGGTGTGGACTAAGTTACAAGGGTGAAAAGAGAAGCTGTTATCATAAGGGGGTAAAGAGGTGCCCATTAAAGCAGTAGCCCTCTCTATCCCAACTTACACAATGAGTTGCTTCAAGCTGCCTGGTTCTTTGTGTACTAAGTTGGAGAGTTTGATAGCAAAGTTTTGGTGGGGGCAAAAGAAGGAGGAAAATAAAATAAGTTGGGTTAGTTGGAGGAAGATGTGTGACTCAAAGATTCATGGGGGAATGGGTTTTAAGGACTTGAAGACCTTTAACATGGTCCTCTTGGCTAAGCAGGGTTGAATCTGGTCCCACTCTTAGATTCAATTACTCAAACCTAGTTGAATTGGAAGGTCTCTGAGTTGATAAATGGCAACACTAAAAGGTGGGGATATGTATAAGGTTAGAAGATGCTTACTGTAGCAGCCCGCTAGAAATTCAATGGTGGAATTTCTATAGACTTTAGAAATCTCGTGAAAACTCCATAAGTTTTCACGAATCAATCAATCGCATAAGTTTTAGTCTGTCAACATAATCAATGTTATCACTCACTATGGTGCCAGAAATGCAATTTTAATCTTTTGAAATAGTTAGAAGTGTTAGAATATGTTATAGTCTACACCACTAGACTCAGTTAAATATTTAGGATTTTATAGCGCAATAATCCATTTTCATAATTTCGGACGAAACGGTTGTTCGAAACTGTGAATTTATTTATAGGGGCACTTCGGGGTTGAGTCTTGGTAAACGGTTTTTACTGTAGATTAATATGAATATTTAGGATTTTTTTGTACTAAGTTTATTATGTATTTTTTCGGAGTGAATAGTAACCTCGATAAGCATACTAAGTGCAGTGTTTTCAAAATCACAGTGTAGAATGTCCAAATTAGGTTAGAGAAGTTTTATTTGGACACTTGGCAAGATCTTAGCCACACATAGTGAATAGTATTAGACACTTGGTATAAAGAGGAACCATTAGATGGATTGGTGAAGGAAATCAAGGTGTAAGATCATGCCACCTAAGTAAAACTCTTTTCATCTGATCAACCAAATTGAGCCAGATCAAAGAGAGTTTCAACCCTAGTGAAAATCTAAATGGTTGGAATCCAATTTAAACCCAAAAAACTTGGTTGAAACCGAAACCTTAAACGGTTTCCCCAAACCCTAAAGTTGGCCTTTAAACACTTTTTGATCCAATTTCTAGCATTGTGTTTAATTACTTGATTAAATCACTTCCACATGCTATTAATTTCTCAAATTCTTGTTATGACATCATTATCCAACTTTTTAAACCTTGAAAATTTTTTTGGGCCAAGAAAAATTGGATTTGGGCTTGATAGCATCTCAAACCATAACCAAACCTCCTTTGAACCCCAAATTGAAGCCCACTTGGTTGGGGCCCACCAAGGCCCACGAATTTGGCCACCTTGGCAAGACTTCTTGAAGAAATTTCCTCCCCCACATGGCAGACCATTCACTGCCCTTGGTTGCACCCAATAGTGCCTTGATGAGATGGAGAAATCCATCCCATCAACCTTAACTCACAGCTTCTGCAGGCTGTCCTTTCCCCTCTCTATTCTCCACTTTATGTCACATATCTACCTCCAATCAATGGTCATTCAGGTCCATATCTTCCCCCTACAGAAGTCTTGAGTCGTGCAAGTCACACTTACTTCCCTTTTATCACTTTTTCGCCCCGTTCTTAGAGAGAAACCCAAAAGAGCTCTCTTGGGCAGATTTCTATGTCTTTGTGTGGATATTTTGACCCTTTGTAAGTATTTTCACATGCTAAATCATTCATAAAATTTGTTCCTCTTTGAGTCTAGTTTCCGTAGATATATTATTCGTATCATTCCATGGTCATTTGGTCGGTCAAAAGTATTTTTAACCATGGAAAGGTCATTCTGGGCGTGAATCTGGAGAGTATGTTATGTTTTGGAGTTTTGACCAAGCTAATGGACATATCTTGGTCCAAAACTTTTATGGAGTGTTGTTAGCATGTGTTTAAGAGTTTTCATTGAGGTTTTGTTACATGACTAAAGCTTTTGATGATAGATTTTCTTAGATATAGAAACTTGAAAACTGGAAGTGGCAAAACAGTTTTTATTCGGAGAAAGTTTGAATATTTCGTGGTTTGATCTTACTCTAAAGGCTTTGATATTTTTATATGATGATCCTAAGTCTCTTATTTTGATGTTAGGATATTATTTTGAAGATATTTAGTATTAGTTTCAAAGATATGATTTTTCTATGCAAGAGGATTTCGGTTAGACCTAAGATTTGATGTTTTTGGATTAGATCCATGTTTTATTGATTTTTTAACCATGTGATTTTAATTTTGATGGTTGAATATTCTTTAAGACACATCTTTAAACCATGTGATGCTTTATTTTGAAGATCTCACCTTCTGAAGCCATTGATCAAGAGATTTATCAAAGCTAGTTGTGGAAAAAGTTTCTGTTTTTCGACTAAGTGTCAAACCAAAAACTCCAAGTGTTATTTTGTGAGTTTGGTGACTTTAGTTTGATGATTTAAAGTATGGTTGATCTTATAATTATGTTATGAATACGTTAGAAGTAAGATTTGATTTTTGGAATTCTTGGAAATGTTTTGATTTAGGGTCAAAGCTTGTGATTCAACTGTTTGGATCTTTTTACAAAAAGTTTGGTGTTGATTATAAGCCTTTTCTAAATGGATGTTTTAAGTATGGTTTTAAACTTAGGATAGGAAGATCTTTGTTACAAAATTTTGGTTTAAGCAAGAGTTTTGAAGTTGGAAGGAATTGCAACAAAAATAAAGTGAAATGGTCTATGGATGTTTCGGCCATAGTGTGTTTTCCATAGTTGTGTTTTGTTTTAAATTTTTCTGAGTTGATATTTGAGTTTAGGACAAAATTTCCATGAGGAATGTAAATTTTGGAAATTTTTAGAGTTAAGATGTGAAATCCTTAAGTTAGGGGTAAAATGGTCATTTTTTCCACATGTAGAGGGTAAAATGGTAATTTTATCCTAAGTTCGCTTGTTTTCATGTTTCTAATTATTAGTAATTAAATTTCTAACTTTTAGAATACTATCTTACAGTTCCTCGTGTTTCGCATTTTATTCTCGTAGAACGCGACGATCGAGGTAAATTAGTTTCTAACTTACTGTCAGTTTACTGTGTATGTATAATGGGTAATGGAACTACAAATTATGTATGTATGTTATCATATATGTCATGCCATGCCACGTCATTACATGTTTATATGTTATGCATGACTTATTCTATCATGAATATTTATCTGTTACACAATCTATTCTATCATATATTGCTATATGTTACAAGTATGCCATATGGTACATGTATGTCATATAATGTAATATTCACCATTGCAAGTATGTCATGTTAAGTAAAGAAGTCAGATCAATTTTATGTTAAGTTAAGTTTCAGATCACGTTCAAGTTAAGTTATTCATGTCAATCACGACCCTAAGTGCTAGGATGGGATAATGTCCTAGTGGAACTCCTTTGTTCACGCTAGAGTGTCTAAATAGGTGTGAAATTTCCTGGACTGTAGGGCCACAACAACTGTGGAGCATACACTACGTGAGACACAACAATTGTGACACGTAAAATACGTGGGGCCACAACAACTGTGGAGTATGTATTAACGCATTCACAGCTGGTGTAGATACCTGTGTTGTGATGCGGTAATCGGCAGGGACACACGGTTCAAGGGAACCCATGTAGCACCCATATGGTCACGTTATTAATTAAGTCTATTGAATAAGATTCCAAGTTCATGTCAAGAAGTTAAGAATAAGCAATCATGGTGACCCCATGAGATAAGAATAAGTTTCAGATCAAGTCCACGTTAAGACAAGTTTCAGATCAAGTTCATGTTATGTTATGTTATGCTCACGTCCAAGTTATGTTCATGATCACGTTAAGTTTCAAGTTCATGTTCATATCATGTTATGTTCATGTTTATGATATGTTCAAACTCACGTTCATGTTATGTTATGTTCATACTCATGTTATGTTTCAAGTTCACGTTTCTGTCATGTTATGTTCACGTATATGTTATTTTCAAGTTCACGTTCACATTATGTTATACTCAGGTTTATGTTAAATTCAAGTTCATGTTTATGTTATGTATGTTCACGTTCATGCTATATGTCGAGTCCATGCTATGTTTCAAGTTCACGTTCATGTTATGTTGCTAGCCCATGTTATATTTTAAGTTTAAGTTCATGTCATGTCAAGTCAAGTTAAGTTCACGTTTCAGTTCAGGTTATGCCAGTTATGTCATGCTATATGTCAAGTTATGCTACGCTTATTTACGACTTTAATTATGCATTTATGCTTTTACTGCCATGCATGCATCTTTAACCTGTGTGGGAGTTTCTTGTTAACTTACTGAGATTTGTAATCAAATCTCACCGTGGTAGTCCCAACTACCATTCCCCCCGAATGGTAGGCGACGTGTCAGGATCAGAGCAGGGAGCAGATCGACATTGGTAGACTGAAGGAAGTTGACTAGATGCCGCAGACACGACATGGAGCTTACAGCTTCCATAGTTAGTTCTTGGATAGTATTTTGGCCTCGTTAGTCGAGTTACTCAACAAGCTTCCTCAATAGTGTATTTTGGTAATGTAAATATGGAGTCTGGTCTCCCATGTTTTTGAGGTTACAGTTTCTAAGACTCATACTGAAATCGTGGATGTTTATTTTGTTAAGTATGCTTGGATTACGATTTAACTATTTGGGATATTATAAGTTTGGTGCATAGTATTACTCAAGAAAAAAAAATTATCCGTTATAAATATTGCATAATGCTAGATGCATGTTAGGCACATTGCATCTTATATGTCATGAACGAGGGCAGGTAACCATGTGTTGCATGTCCCGATGCTTCAGATGTCTGTTCGATCCTAAGCGGGAATTTGGGGGCGTCACACCTACCTCCTAGGGAAGCAGAAGAGGTGTTTCACATGGTGTTAGCTTCTGATAGTAGACCAAATAGTCTAGTGTGGGAACATGAAAAGAATGGACACTTTAGTGTTAAAAGTGCTTACAGGTTGTTCATGTCTTTTGCTGAAGATAGGCAAGAGGGTGAGGTGTCATATCGAGGAGAGCAGAAAAGAATGTGGGAGAAAATATGGAAGTTGCAAGTTCCTAATCGAGTAAAGATCTTTGTGTGGAGGGTGTGTAAAAATGGGTTACCGTCTTTAAAGAATTTATAGGAAAAAAAGGTGGTGACAGAGGCATTTTGTAAATAGTGTCAAGTGGAAGAAGAGGACATAAATCATGCCCTGCTCAATTGTACAAGCTTCAAGGATGTCTTACTGGCCCAGCTTAGTTTCTTGCAGGATATCAAAGTTCAGAGAGATTTTGTTCAAGTTATTACACACTTGGCTACAAGGAATAGAGCAAGAGAGATTGAACACCTGGCCCTATGTTCGTGGGGACTATGGTATAGAAGAAATAAACTTATGTATGAGCAGAAGAGGTTGTCTCCTGAGCAAGTGCTAGATCATGCTCTTTCAATTTAGCAAGAATACAAATTAGCAACAAGGAGCAGAGAAGGGGATTGGTGCCTCAATGCAGTTGGAAACCTCCACCCTTGGGGGTCTTAAAGCTTAACATCGATGGTGATATATTCCATGACCAGTGTAGATCTGGTGTAGGCATGGTTCTTCAAGATGAGGGGGGTCATGTGATTTTAACAGCTAGTAAACTAGAACATGAGGTGAGTGATCCTATGGAAATAGAATTCTTGGCAGTATTGAGGGGTCTCCAAGTTTGCTTGCCTTTGGGAATCAGTGAACTAGAAGTGGAAAGTGACTCTTTATTGGTGGTCCAAGAGCTGAGTAGAGAGCAGGAGTCTATGTCTATATGGGGAAACTTGGTCCATGAGATTAGGAGATTGCTACAAAGGTTTCCTAAGGTGTCTGTCCAGCATAGAGGTTGCATGGCCAATGCTGTAGCCCATTGTTTGGAAAGACATTCATGGCATATAGATGATCTAGTGATTTGATGGGACTCTTTCCCCGAGAGTCTTTCTCAAGTCATATAGGACGATGCTTTGATGTAATTTTTATGGTATTGTTGAATAAAACAGTTTACATTGTTGATAAGTAAAAAAAAAGGAAGCAAGACTATATTCAAAATAAATGAAGGCAACAACAAACAACGTTAAAGTTAGTGGTGATTAAAAAAAAAAAAAAAACCCCAACATTCAGGCAAGTTAAACTTTCAACGACCTTCTTTAATAAAAGCATCAACTAAAATTTACAACCCTAGAAAATAAAACTTAAATATATACAAATCTAAAGTCATTTCACTATCAAACAAAATACATAAAAAATTAGGGATTACTCAAAAATATATATAACTAAAACAAAATGTCCGACCGTACAACCTCAAATATATCCAAACCAAAATCTACACATGGGAAAAGATATCTAGAGCATAACAAGAAAGCCTAATATGCTTAAATAGGAAACCAAATGATGGAAACATCTAATATAACTGTAAGGCAAACAAACCTCAAAGCAACCGACCACTAAAGCAGGAATTCCAGATTGCCTGCAAGAAAGAGAAACAAATTAGAGCAATTAAAAGCACATCAGAAGGGAAGTAAATCCGAGAATCAAACCTGCACCAACCAAACAAAATAACACATACAGATTCCGAACAAAAAAAAGGTAAAAAAACATCCATGCAGACCTTGAACCATAAAAAACACAAGAAATGTACATATAAGTTACAAATCAGAAGGCAACATCATAACTCAGTGGATAAACCAACGACAAAAAGTTCAAATGCAAAAATATCACAAAACAATGCAAATAACCCGTGGTCTCAGACAGAAACAATATCACAAAACAACAACACAACGCAAATAATCTGTGGTCTTAGACAGAAACACTGGAACGTAAAAACATAACCAGAGCAAAATTGAAGAAACACGTTACAAACAAGGGAAACAAAGGTGAGTACTTAACGCCTAGAACTCAGTGAAGTCAAATGTTCCCTTCCTGGCACAGTTCTGCTTGATGAAGGACACATATCTCGCAATGCCGACATTAACATCGGCCAGGAATTCATGAAAGAATAATTTTTTGTTCTGGTTAGGATTGAACAAAAAGGCCGAACACCCGACCCGACCCGAAAATCCGAATCAACCGACCCGAAAACTCGACCCGTTTACGGTTAAAATCGGAAACGGGTATTACCCGTTACCCGGTTTTAACCTATTATGATTTTCAGCCCTGTGTGTGTAGCTCTGAGAGAGAGAGAGAGAGGGAACAGATTGTTCTTCGACATTTTCTCTTCCGCCGCCTTCGTCGTTTGCTTAGAGAGAGAGAGTCTGTTGCCGGTGGTCCATGAGGGCAGGATATGTTGCAAGTAACAGCAGAAGACGATGGACCGTGGCTTGCCTGGTGATCAAAACGACCAACGTAAGCTCTAGGGATTTGTGGCCATCAATTTTCCCTTTTCTCTGGGTTTTTTTCCGGCCCCTTTCTCGTTTAGCTTTTGGAAGAATGGGGTTGTCTAAAGCAGGGAAGAGAGATGTATGGGAAGATGGGTATTGAGAAGAGAAGGAAGCTGGAGGACGGCGTCGTTTCCTGGAGGCCGCGGAAGAGGGCTCGAGAAGATTCCTCGACAGGGTACGACGTCGATTCCAGGAGGTAGAAGCAGGTCGGAGAAGACGCCGTGACGGAGGTGGAGGTGGAGGAGTTTTCGCGATCTTGAGGCGAATACACGTTGTGGTACTTCAAGCGTGCCGGCGAAGGTTGAAAGGTAATCGGTTGGTGATTTGTGTTTTGGAACCGGGTAATCGGTTAAACGGTAGCGGTATGAATCATTTTCGATTCGGGTCGAAATTTGCTACTTTCGGGTCGGGTCAGGTCGGTGTACTGCCCTAGTTCTGGTTTGATATTTGATGAAGATTCAAGGATATAATTGTTGGAATTGCGAGAATGTGCCCTCCATCTCAAAACAGAAAAGCGAGTTATTTATTCAAAAACTCATTTTCTAAAACTGCCAAGACTTACAACTATCCTCACTAAGCACAGAAATGAGGAAAAAATTCAGGTAAACTCACCAACCGAAGATACAAGCACACAAAAGCTAGGAATAACCTCATAACTAAAACAACCATGCACGAAAGGACAAAAAGAGGGAAATAGAAGACACGAAAGGGATAAAAGATATAACACAAATGAATTAACAAATAACATTCCATGAGAAAAGAAAAAAAATCTCGGAACTCAAGATGAAGCCTGGTTTTAAAAACAAAACACTTCGGGAAAGAAATTAGAAAATAGTGACACAGAATGGAAGAGCGACTTTATGCATGGAACTTCAAAGGATCCATCACGGTTTATATAAGCGTGGACATAAAGTAGGAACCCCTTAAGCACGTAAAATTAAATGAGAAATAATTAAAGAAGAAAAAACTTATCCACTGGAAGATATTTATAAATCAAGGTCAGTAATCAACCTTTCCCTATTGCCAATACACCGAAGACACAAAAACCCAAATACTCAAACCATCTTGTCAAGCTAATAAACTCTCACAACCTCACATGACACTCTCAGAGCACCATCATTACCTTGGCTAAATGGAAAGATCGGTCAAAATTTAAATAATATATGTCAAAAAAACTCCACATTAGACTTGACATATTTTAACTAATTTAGATTTTAGTTCCAGTACTTAATCAAAGATAGATAATTACTATTCATTCATCAAATATTAAAATATTAATTTTTATTTTAAAAAAATAAATTAAATTAATTAGAATATAATTAATATTTAAGATTTAGAATATAATTATTATTAACATTTAATAATATTTTTTTAATATTAGTTTAATTAAAATATAATTATTATTAATATTTAATTGGTAGAACTACAAAATGTAATAAAATAAATTAAATAAAAAATTATTAATTTAATAATATTTTATTATCATATAGAAAATAAATAATTAATCTAATATGATAATTGAATTTAGATGAAATATATAAATATAAAAAAGTGTTAATATTAACTCAGTTTCATCCACAAAAAACTATTTATTGAACCCCCACAAAATAAAAGTGTCAGACATTAAAAAAAAAGAGAAGACCCCTACCAAATGAGACATGAACAATACAACCATCGAAAGAATCTAACAAGCTGTCAAACTGAACTAACGTACCAAAAAGATGTAAATAAATATTAAACAAAATCTAGAAAAATGAATTCTGCACACCATCAACAAATTGACCGATGGAGTGAGAATACCATTAATGCACTGACCAACGGCTGACGCATCCATTTCAAATAAAACCCCAACTACATGGCCCCAAAGATATATAGGAAACGAAGAGGAAAATATGACAGAACCTAAGACACACGAAATAAAAAGCGGGAATGAAAAATTCACCAAAAAAAAAAAATGTATATTTTCTCTCAAAAAGAAAAAAAAATCTGATTTTCGAGCGAAAACTCAAAAAAAAAAAAAAAAAAAAAAAAAAACAGATCTTCAAGGAAAAAATCTCTGACTGATTGAAATATATAAACCCAAACAGTCAAGACCCAAAAGGATAAAAATTGAAAACATAGGGTAGAACCTCCACCTAATGAAATGAAAAAGCCAAAAAAATAGAAACAAAAATACGAAAATCGTCACTACCAAAAAAAAATAAAGGAACACAAAAATCAAAACAAAAACACCAAAATCTGCAAGGCCTAAAACAGAAAAAAAAAAAAAAAAAAAAAAAAAAAAGAAAAACTTATAGCAAAAAATACCCTACAATGCCTAAACCAACATCAAAATTCACATAGAAATTGTGCACCACTGTAAACAGCTCCAACACCATTAAACCTCCCCGCAACGGTGCAAAAAAGGACCTCATAGTCTCAAACGTGATGCTCTAAGCATGCGTTTAGATACTGAGAGCAATGTTTTGAATACCATACCGAATGTCGTACCGGTCAAGGCATTGGAATAAAATATTTCGATACCAGAACCGTTTCATGTATCATTTAGGGATAGTCGATATATGAATAAATTATATATATATATATATATTAATTATATTCCAAAATAATAATATATATATGAATAAATTATTCATAAATACATATATATAAATTATAAATAGACTGGTCTGAATTGGGGGTCAAAAAATAAGCTTGTAGTTTGAAGAAATGAATAAATAAATAAATAAATAAAGGCCGAAATACCGGCCGGTATGGGCTGGTACATAGCCCGGTACAAGCTGAAATATTGGTCAGTACGGTCGGTATTTGGACCGGTACGAAACATGTACAATTTCTGTACTGGACCAGTGGCCAGTACGGTATATACGGATCGTACCGGCTGGTACGGTACGAAATTAAAAACACTGACTGAGAGTACCCTGGTACTCTCAACCATTATTACTACTATTTGTTACTTTTCATCTATTTTTATTACTTTTAACCTACTTTTTATTACTATTAATTAGTTTATTATTACTTTTCAGCTATTTTTTTATTACTATTCACAACTTTTCTCAACAATTCTCAACACCCAAACCCACCCAGTAGAGCTGACTGCAACAAGATAACTGTATCAAAACACTTACTTTAACCCACCTTTAAAAAAAAAACAGATCTCCACTACCAAAAAACTCACTTAAACTCCTAAAAGATAAAAAAAAAAATAGATTTCTGATTATGCATAACTTCATCATCACTCCACATAAAACTTGGTTTAAAAATTGTATGAAGTAGCAAAAAACCGTTACCTTCAAATGGAAAAACAAAAATCTCAAACTTAAAACTCTCATCAGAGCTAACTGCAGTAAAAGAACTGTATCAAAACATTCACTTGAACCCACCTTTAAAAAAACAGATCTCCACTATCAAAACGCTCATCTAAACTCCTAAAAAAATAAAAATTATGATTATATGCATCAGTACATCATCACCCTACAGAAAACTCAGTTTAAAAAACTATATGAAGTAGCAAAAAATCGTGACCTTCAAATAGAAAAGCAAAAAATCACATCTTTGATCAAAACTTTCCCCAAAAAATCAATTCTGCAAACACCACACAGATGGAACATGAATCCATATACTTCTGTTCACAAAAACAAAGCGCATCATTGACCACAGGACGAGAATGAAAAAAAAATGCAACCCTTAAAGCAAGATTAAAATTGCCGCCCATAAAAAACAAGTAGACCAAATCCAAAAAAGCAACACAGATGAAATAGTAATCCATATACTTCTCTCCACAAAAACAAAGCTCTTAACTTTCATAAAAACTTCCCCAAAAAGAGAGAGTCCATAGACACTACACTGACGAAATAGAAATTGATATGCTCATTTTCAGAAAATGAAGGTGCATCATCGACTAGGGGATCAAAACGAAAAAAGCAAAAAAATGCAAATTTTAAACCAATATCAAAATGCACCACCAAAAACTAAAACTTCCATCAACCAACACCACATTAAATGGGAAAAAATACAGCAACAACACAAAAAGGCAACCCTAATCCCATTCCTTAAACTAACAAACAAAAAAAAAGACACATTGTACCACATAAAATGACATAAACAGGGTGAAAAACAACCCCACACTAACAACTACTGCACTAAAAATCAAAATGCAGCTCTTTCAAACCCCCACCCCCCCCCCCCCCCCAAAAAAAAAAAAAAAAGAAGAAAAAAACCTACAACCTTCAAGCAACAACCCCCAAAGAAAACAGACAGACAAATAGAAAGACCCATAAAAAATTCAAAAAACAGAATGCAGCTAACCAAAGGTGCTTCCTTATTGAATCCTGATCCCAAACCGAAAGACCCAAACGGAAATAACCAAACTATGACTCTTTCAAACCCTTCCAAAACGAGGAAAAAAGCTACAATTTTTAACCTAAAACAACATCCCAAGCCTAAACAAAACAAACGGAAAGACCCACAAAAATCAACAAAATAGAACGCAATGAACCAATCGAACCTGATCCCAAACCGAAAGACCCAAATGGAAATAACCAAACTGCGACTCCTTCAAACCCTTCCAAAACGAGGAAAAAAGCTATAACTTTCAACTTACAACAACATCTCAAGCCCAAACAAAACAAACGGAAAGACCTACAAAAAATCCACAAAACATAACGCAGCGAACCAAAGGCGCTTGCTATTCGAGAAGCACCACCGAAACCAACATATATGCAGAGAAGTAGAAGTAAAGATCGAGAGCTAACACGGAAGGAAACATACATAGAGAGGGAAAGAGAAAATGAGAAGTCAAAACCTAGAAAAACCAAGAGAAAAGATGAAAGAGAATGGACGGGCAAAATGAAAGAGAAGGCAAAAAGCCAAACAAACAAACCAACCTAAAATATCTGACCCGTGCGAAAAGACAAATCAAACCTCAATTGCACGGACACAAACATATAGGAAACGAAGGGCAAAAAAGATAGAAACTAAGACACACGAAATGGAAAATTTACTATAGAAACACTGTAGCTTGCTGATTCCTACTTATATAATAGGTATAGATATAATTCCTATGTAAAGTGCTGCTACATTTTTTATATGGTAAATAAGAATTTTAAGATATATATCAATTAGAACAAGTATGATAAATGTAAAGATAGTCATAAATCTATGCATCAAATTTTAAAAATGATTCTAAATATATTTGAAAAAACAAATGAAGGAAACATAACATGTAAAATTATTAAACACATAATAAATAAAATGTTTAGAATTCACTTTGTTAAAATCATAATAAGATATGCATTGCTCTCACTCGTTACAAAACTAATTAGATGTACAAAATAATAATAATAATAATAATAATAATAATTTTTTCTAAATAAAATAGTATTATTTTTAATTGTTTAAAAAAATTACATGGATATAGTTGTTATTGGAATGATAAAATGTTTTTATCAGGAGTACATGTCACATGCTTTCAAGTTATGCATTAAAAAGAAAAAGGTTTTGCTACGACCTCAAATGCTAGGATGAGGGAATATAATAGTAGAACTTAGGGTTGAGCAAAAATCTAAAAATCCGACTCTGTCTTTGACTTTCCAGATAAGTTGGAGTCAAAGGTGATAATGTACCAACTCTGACTGTCCAACTCCAACATTGTACATATTTTATAAAAATATATGTATTTTTTTATATATATTAATCATATATATTTTAAATAATTATAACTTATATAGTTAATTAAATTCAATAATATACTAGTATGAGCAAATTATTATAAAAAATTATGCTTATACTATAAAACAAATAGACTAAGTTGACTAATAATAGTTTAGTATATGTAAATATCATACTATTAACTATTACTACCACGTAACACTAATGTATAAATACTAATGTCTAATAACATGTAATACTGCATGATTATATAATAACTAATGTATAATAACATTTAATACTAATATATTATGTATAACCACAAATACATAAATTATAACAAACATGTAATAAATAACTAAAGTATAATAACATGTATTAGTAATGTATAATAATTAATGTATAATAACATGTAATACTAACGTATAAACATTAACATATAATAACATATAATACTAACATTAATTTGTGCAATGATTTATTTTTTCAATTTTGGTTATGTTTTAACAAAATTGAAATTGAAAAAAATATTTTAAAAAAAACTGAAATCTGGAAGCCCAAATCTAATTAGTGAGAGCCCAAGATTGTCAAATTAAAATTTCAAATGTACTAAGAAAAAAAACCCAATAAAAAAATCCCAAATCCGACTTCAACTTTGACAAGTCGGAGTCACTTGCAGAGTTGGATTAGAGGCTATGCAAATCGAAGTTGAAGTCAAAGGTCGGATTCGACCTCCAACAAAGTCGAAGTTGGAGTCGGAGTCGGTGGTAGGGCACTCCGACTCTGACATTGTCGGTGCTCAGCTCTAGTGGAAGTGAAACTCCTCTGTCCACTGTAGAGTGTCTAAATTGGAATGATAACCCACAGGTTGATGATTACGTCCAAAGAATAATGCGGTTGTCGCAATATAGATTGGGGTGTCGATTCTACAAGGAGATGGTAGAAATACTAAAAGAAACTAAAAATTGAAGAGAACAAAACTAAAAGTAACAATGTAAGACGAATCCTTTCTAAAAAGAAATAAACTAAAGAGCTAAAACATAATAATGAAAAGGTTTGACTAGAATTAATGGTAGCGAAGCATCGGGAATCCCTAACTCGAACTTGATAATTCTATCCATCGAAGATTAATTAGATACTCAATTAGAGATCGTAGCACCAGACTTTTTAATTGGAAAATATATTTTTATAACCAATTTGTTTAAATGTAATTCTTGAAAACTATTCTTCTTTTGAAAGCACAGATTGCTATCTTATTAGATTTAGATTCAAAGACAACAATATACTCAATAGTAATACTGCAACAAAAAATCACATTAATAAGATTAACAGCCAAGTCTGAACATAAACACCTCAACAATCCCATAAAGAAAGCATGACTAAATCTATGAAAAGCATTGGTTATAAAATTATCCAAATACAAGAATGACTAATAAGAGATGATAAACTAGAATTATATCAGCAAGAAATTTTATTACATGAATCTAATTGAATTGAAATCATCATCATTCAAGCAAGTTCATCCTAGCCTCACCAAGGAATTAGCTCTCCATTAGGGAGAAGAAGAATTCTTTTCTTAGAAGATGAGTTTTTCCAAACCCTAGCATCCTCTCTCCCCAAAATAAGAAGGGATTTTTCTTTTCTACCCCTGGCTCCCTATTTTCCTCACTTTCTCACGAGCTATCTCCAATCATGAAAGAAAATCGCGTGCAAACTAGGGTAGGTAATACTCTAGATTTCCCCGTGCATATTGTGGGCCCTTTTCGCTTAGTAAACAGCTGGATTAGGGAGATTAATTACTTTTAACTGGAACTGCCAAGGGCTTGGGAACCCTCGGACAGTTAGGGAGCTCCACCTTCTGGTGAGAGAGAAGAATCCAAATGTGATTTTTCTAATTGAGACAAAATGTACAAGAAACAAAATGGAAGCAATCTGAAATAAACTGGTATTTGACTGTAGGTTTGTAGCTGCTTGGGTTGAAGTGGAGGCCTTGCTGCCCTCTAGAAATAATTTCTTGTGTGACATATGGTTCAAGGTGTCCCACAAAACCAACAACACTAATTGGGTTGGATGATTAGAAAAGGTCCAGATAAAATCCTTGAAATTGCACCCCAATGTCCTCCACCTTAGTCACTAGGTTCCCTTCCTTAGTTCTGATATTGGAGATAAGGTTTCTTTGTTTCCTTTGAGTAGCACGTCTATGAAAATATTTGGTGTTTCTGTCACCATCTTGCAACCATCTTTGTTTTGCTCTTTGGCACCACTTTAAGTCATCTTCTTTATCAATTTCCTATTGCAAGTTTTGAATCTGTTCAATTGCAAGGCCTGTGTTTGATTCTTGTAATGATCTTAACAGCTCCCTTTCATGCATAAGGGTTTGCTGATGGTTCCTCTTGGAGGTGTTGTGCCGATCTTTTAACTGATATCTGCATCTCTCGAGTCCCCTTCTAATGACATCTTCCTTAGAGCCATGTTGGAGTGGACCTAACCAGGCTCTCTTAACAATAACATCACATTACTCCTGCTTAAACCAAGTTGCCTCATACCTAAATATACTTTTCTAAGGGGTGAAGGCAGGATCATGGGAATTGCTTGTCATGAGAAGGGGGTTGTGGTCTAAACTTTGAACAGGTAGAATATTGACTATGTTAAGGTTAAATAACTACTGCCTTTCAAAGGGCTCTATCCAACCTCTCTTTGGTGAAATTAGATCCCTCACGGTTGTTACACCAAGTGAATTGGGATCCCTCAAAGCCAAGATCACACTCCATAAGTGTCTGTCTGAAATCATCCATTTGTTTTGAGGGTCTAAGGGGACCACCCATTTTTTAACCATGGGAAATGATTTCATTGAAGTCCCCCATGCATAACCAGGGGGTGTTCTGATTAGGTTTAATACATCTAAGTAGGATCCAGCTCTCTTTTCTCCTACCCATAGCAAGTTGACCATAGAAACCTGTTAAGATCCAATTCTTGTCTAAGTCATCAGCCTTGATTTGAAGGCATATGTGGCTTTGAGAGTAAGAGACTAAATCAACCATAAGGTCTATAGTAGTCTGTCTGGTGGCTCTTGCTAAAATCATTACTCTTTATTCTCCGTGCTCTAGCAACTGCACTCCCTAGACCACTTCCATGTAGTTAGGTAGGGACAATCAATCCGTAGTGATGAGATTCTAGGAATAAATGGGGAATCAAAAAATGAATAATATATAATTAGTCATGGGCACCAAGATGGAACTAGTTTTAAAAATCCTTTGCAAGTTCCATATGGGTCAATTACAAGATCAAGAAATTAATGTAATGATCGGTGCAATCCACTTGGGATGAGCTAGCAATCCACTTGCGATGAGCTAGCAAGAGCCCAACACTCAAGGTGGGCTTGAGAGAAGGAGATATAGTTTTGATCCACTTTATACAAGTTATGGAAGACATGACTTAAAGTTATTGTTTGAGCCTATTATTATTGAAGGTTTTCAATTTATTTAATTTTTTTAAAAGATTTATTTTATTAGTTTAGAATATTTGGGCTTGAGAATGCTTGGCCCACATATGTATTATTTTTTATGAATTAAGATTTTTAGGAAGGCCTTGTATTTTTTGCCAAGGGCTTACTGGGAAAGTTATTTTAGGAACTAGGGTTTTATGATATGCATCAAGGGGGGCACTAGCCATAGTGTTTCCTTCGGGTGAAATTCGGCTAGGGCTATTTTTGGAAGACTCTTTTTTTGGTTTTGCTAGGGTTTTGTTTTGGGAAGGCATATTTAAACCTCTTGAGCCACATTTTACACAGTTTATGAAATTTGATAAATTATTTTCATTGTGAGTTGAATTTATTTCCTCTTGTTCTTGAATAAACTTTTGAACTTATTAAAGGTAAATCACAACCTTTATGGCGTTTCTTCTTATAATCTGGGTTCTTGAGACAGATTCTTCAATAGGTCTAGATTCTCTATAATCTAGGTTCTTAAACGAGTTCCTCAACAGGTTTAGATTTTTTCATTGGCTTGATTTTGGTTTTCGTGGGTGAATTTTCAAATTGATTGTTGGTTCAAGGGATTCTAATCCTACGGGTTCATATCAATTAGAGTTTTCTCCCTTTCTCTCACTCAATAGATGTATCTGGTCTGATATGTTACAGCACAATATGAGAAGATGGAATGCAATGGCAATTGATTTTTAAGTAGTTTAGATGCATCTAATTAGGGCTACCTAAGTTTATGATTAGTCAAAATAGTGAAAATTAGTTATAAACAAAAGGGTATATCAATCTAGCAACAAATCTATAGTGGGTCTCATAATTATAAAATGTGCATGGTCAACAACAATCTAGTCTTTCTTGCAATACTTTTTCATAGTGAGATAATATATATTTTTTCTTAGCACAACACAGAAACTTCATTACTTAAATAGATATGTCAGCAGTTACATAAGGATGAATGTTCAAAGGTACATAATCTATAAGTACTACATCATCCTATAAACATAAAGCCCCATTGGCCAAGTGATGAGCCACTTGATTAGCAAACCTTTTAACATGAGTAAAAGACCAAGATTGAGAAGACAACAATAACAACTTAATATCTGAAATGATATGAACACAACTACTAAGATCCTTAGCTGCACTATTAATTGCATCCACAATCTGTTTCACATCTCCTTGAAACATCACTTGTGTAAATCCCAAGTCTAGACTAAGACTAACAACAATAAAAGCATCCCAACTTCAACATTCTTAGGAGAAAGATAAGCCAGTTTAGGAATTTGTCTACAAGCCAATATTTGACCCATAGAATCTCTTATTACAATCTGAGCACCGACCTTACCAGTTCACATAACAACAACTATATCCCAATTAATTTTAACATAACCATTGTTTGGTACCTGCCATTTAGGATGTGTTCTCTCTTGATATAGAGCAGGAAGGCCATGGAGTTGCAATTCTTGAAATTCTGCAAGAGATGCTTTTGCTAATCAATTAGATGAAGAGGCTGATAGAAAGAATGTCTAAACACTAGAGAATTTTGTCTAAACCACATACTTTAAGCAATATACAACATTAATTCCTTATCTTCAGTAGAGAGTCTTTGCTAAAAATGCATACATAATTCCTGGAATGTGATATTTCGTAGGGATGATTTTTGAAGAGTGGTACAACAATAACCCCAGACATGCTATGTAGAACACTCCCACTGAATGTGTTCAACGATTTCAACCTCTAGTTTATAGACAGGATAGTCTCCATTATCCAAGATCTAGCATTTACAAAGATTGTATCGTGTTGGTAAAAGATTATTAGATGTTTTCCATATAAAGGTTTAACATTTGGAGGGATATTAGTAGACCATATAAGCTTCCAAAAATCTGCACTAGCTTGAGTGTCAGAGGTACCACATAATTGTCTCATAGACCCATTATGATGCCCCCAAACTCCACTTGCGATTTGACAAAACTGGAAGCATCAAGACATGCAACACAAAGTAACATACCTCCATTTATGATAGTTAATAATGCAAAGCATATATCATACATAACAGTATGCAATATTTGCAGCGGATTATTTTCTTTTTAGTAATACTTAATATACCAGAATACTATATCCAAAAACATAAGCATGTTTTCATAAATATTCACATATCCAAAAAGTTATCCAATAAGTCTATAATCAAAGCATGTACTGGAGACAGCACACCATAATTACGGATGTAAAATACAAATTACTGAACTAAACACCAAGTTGCTAAAGCAGCTCGACAATGATCTCCAAAATATAATCCAAGAATTAGAGGATTGCCTCCATCAGCTCGTGGCCTACTCAACCTCGTCCAGCAGATTGCGTCCTAATCTCAGGTCCCTTGATACATTGTTTACCATTCTTGGGGGAATGGTAGTTGAGACTACTTAGTGAGATTTCTAAAAATTCAGCAAATAAAACTCCTAAAATACTAACATTATGAATATGCATGCATGATAGTAATATGACATGTATGCTTCGTGACATGGACTTGTACATGTGTAACATGAGACTTGGAAATAACATGACTTGATATGAACATAATATGACTTAACTTGGACATGACATGTTTGCGTCAACTTGAGACCTTGTTATATATACATGTTTGTGTACTTGAAAAAATGAATACTACACGACTCCCCAAGGATTGTGTGCTCTTGCCAAATACTGCATCACATCATAGATTCCTACACCAGTTGTGAGTACATCATGATAATTTGTATTTGTAAATATATAATTTTAGCACCGCCGGCGTTGGGTGTCTAACTTCACTTTGGAAACCAGTTACTTAAGTCTCATTAAAAGCATGTTGATTGTACTTTGTCAACCTAGAGGATTCCACATACAATTTAAACACTTTAGAGTGGACGGAGGAATTCCACTAAGATAACTTTCCATCCTAGCACTTGGGGTTATGATAAAAAAAAAAAAAAAAAAGACTCATGCATGACTTAGAAATATTTCATGACATATTCAATTCTTATGACCTGGAATTCACGGCATGTAACAGGACATGACATTCATGACATGAAACAAATAATCATGTAGCAGATAATCGTGTAACAGTAATAGATGACATGGCATGACATGCTATAAATGATCATAATAAGCATAAACGAACATGAATATAATCAATAAAATCTTACCACCGTACATACATAATAATACTGGGAGTAAGTTAAAAGCTAACTTCTAGTATGTCATGTAAAATCTAAACGTAGCGTAAAAAGAACATAAGCTGAAATGAGATATATGTTACCCCTTAATTTTTGAGAAATTATAAATTTGTCCATAAACTTAAGGAAATTGCAAACAGGCACGAAAACTTATCAAAATTTACATTCATCATGTAATGTCATCCTAAATCTAAATATGAATTTAGAATTTTTAAAACTAAACCCAAGTATGAAAACTCCTCTTGGCCGATTCACTCTTGGGCTAAAATACATGATTTCTTTGTCACTTGGCCAATTAACACACTAACATGCCATAACCAAATATAACAACTCTAAAAAATTACATCCTTAGTTCTAAAATAATGCCAAGACACTAAACCATACATTAAACAAAACCTTAAACTCAACACTCCAAGGAAATACCCCAAAACATCAAGATTGGATCAAATAAAACCAAATCTTGGTGTTCTTAGTCTAACACTTTCATATCAACTCCAATAACTCCAAAAGTAAATAAATAAAATTTCTAACATGTTCATCAAACAAACTTAGATGATAGCATGCTTGACTAACTTCAACAATCACAAAACACAACATATGACAATTCGGCTTGCATGAAAACATTGAAATTGAATCATGCATGTTTTTTGACTTGAAACATAGTAACTAGATCCTTTATTTTCATGCAATAAATCTTGAAAGAATATCATCATATACCTCACATTCAAGTTCTAACTTAATCCAAGCATCAAATCTAGTATGTCATAGAAAATAATCCACCAAAATAAACATCCCACCCGAGAGCCTCTAGTTCATGCTTAAACTCAAACTCTTGCATGTTCTTCAACAATCCAATCAAAGACCTAAGTTATAAATCTTCAAAATACATACTTAATCCATAGTCCAAGGTTTTAAAATAAGATTTACAAAAATCATAGCTAGGGATGTAAAAGAAAACTGGCGAATCGGACTGAACCGGTGGGTTGGGTCCACTACCGAGTTTGGTTCAAGCCGGTACCAGTTTTATTTTTCTTAAAACTAGTCAAAATAAGTCCAATTTTGATTTTTATTTTTCTAAAACTAGACCAGACCGATTTATATATATATTAATTTTTTATATTGTATATAATTTTTATATATAATATATAATTATATATAAAATAATTTTGTATTATAGGATAAATTACTAATTAATCTAATATTATTAAATTTTAAAATCTTATGTCACTATAGTTTATTGTATTAATAGTTATACTGATACTATATAATTATATATTATAATATACTATAATATATTACTGCATTATATATTATAATATATCACTATAGTTTTATAAGACAATTATAATATACTAAAATACATTATCATTATAGTATTATATACTATATTATATATATTATATAATATTTTAAAACTAGAAAACTGGACCGAACTGGACCAAAACCAGAAGAACCGGTTTAGGGGGATAATTAGTGTGAAATTGGTAATTGAAAATGCAAAATTGGTTCATACGGTTCGGTCCCAAATTTTATCTAAAACCGAACCCGTTATACACCTAATCGTAACTATTGAATCAAGATTCTAAAGCTAAAATAATAATCTAAACCAAACAAAACTCATTTTTAACCAATCGGTTTCTACCACTTCAAAGATCATGTAAAACCATTTTATAAACTCTTAACATGCTTAAAATCAAGTCATAAACTTTCATCTAATCATCTTAACACTTCATCAAACCAAGATCTACACAACTTTTCATAAAAATAACACTACACTCCCAAGGTTCATCAACAATCATCCAAGCTGACTCCTTCCACTATCAATGCCAACTTTCATCTAACAAATCTCCAAGAAAATTTAACTAAAACAATTTAAAGTAAACTAGACTCATTACTAAACAAGATGGAAAGGTTTGAGCTAAGGAAAATACTTACAAAAGCTAGAACCAAGCAAGAAGCAAAGTTGCCCAGAAAATTTTCTCTTTATCTCTCTTGGTTTGATCTTAGAAATGGATGAAGAAAAGTACTAAGTTAGGGAGGAAAGTGAGGGTGGCATGGGGTATAGGAAGATGGCTGATTTAGTGGTTGAATGAATGATAAGTGAGGTAAGGTTGGCTTGTGAAAAGAGAAGAGAGCAAACTTATGGGAGTAGGCTGATTTTCTGCTGCTGCTACCAAGTGGGTGAAGGGCTTGATGGATCTTGTTAGACTTGCCATCAAAGGCACTAATCGTAGTGGCAAATGAGGTGGAATGGCCTTGTAAGGGTGTGGAAGCTTGTTGAAGAAGCTTAGTTGGACTAGTTAGTTTTGATGGACTAAAATGGGACTAACCGAATGCATCTATTTGGGGTCACGGTTAGGGTTTGGTCCTAAATTTTTTTGATCATATGTAATTACCAAGGTGTAAGAGAGTGGACTTGGTTGTAAGAGTGTGTACTTGAGGATTTGGTTGCTTGTGGAAGTGATTTAATCAAGTGAGAAAACACTTAGTTACAAACTGGCCATGTTTAGGGTTTGGGAAGATTTAAGGTTTCGGCTTCTACAAAGGGTTTGGGGCTTTGATTTGCCTCCAACTTTTTGAGATTTTATTAGGGTTGAAACCATCTTTTGATTGGCTAAATAATATTTGGTTGGATGAAATAGTGAATAATGTACGAGAGCATGTGTCCAAGAAAAAAGTTTTTTAGTTTTTCTAAGTGGATTTAGACATCCTGCATGACAATTTGCCAATTGTTTGAAACATATCCCATGTGGTGGTGCTTTCCCGAAGGATTACTATTCACTCAAAAAATTCAAAATTTTTTATCACAGTATAAAATCATAAATATTTATACAAGTCTAATGGTGCAATTCGTTTTATAAAATTATACTCGTAAGTGCCTCAATATAATAAAAATGCAATTCCCTCACCATAGTGGATTGGGATCCAAAAATGCTAACAGACTAAAACCTAATTGATCGCTCGATTCGTGAAATCCTTATGAGACTTCACGATGTTTCTAAATTCTATCAGATTTCTTTCAGGACGTTACATCTATCTTTCTCTATATCGTAAGCACTCTTCATTGTAAAATAACCAGATCATGAAGTGCCCCTCCAAATGAGTTTATCATCTGATATCAGTGGACTTAAGGGTAAGCTCAAAATTAAATATGCTTTATATGCACAAAAAATCTCCTTGATCAACTAAGAATTCCAATCTCTGGCGTGGGGGTTGATTAATACATCAACTGTTGCATGAGCATAAAGTGTGATAATTGGAGACTAAATCTTAAAAGTACACATCCTTGGTAACCATTCATCTTTCTAAATGCCTATGCTCCTCCCATTGTCAACCCTCCAAATCAAACCTTCAATAATATTATACTATGATTAGGTAAAACTAACCTAATATCTAACAAAAATGTTTTCAGAGTTAGAAAAAAAGCTAATGTATCATGGCCTTAGTTTGTTCAACTGATGCCGGCCTTAATTGTAGTTCCCACGAGATTTGATCCCAACCCAACTTGCAATAAATAATAAATTCTCATTTTGTTTAAACAATATTTGAAACACCGTCGAATCAAGGGAGAGTCTATTTCTATATCAATAACCAAACATTTTGAAACATTTTCAATAGGTTGTTAAAATGCATCCAAGTTAACTACTCTGCCCAACGCGTTCCCTCGCTGGTCAAATTTGTCCCCATTGTGTCATTACAAAATAACCAATCAGATGAGCCCTTTTACGTAAGCCATATATAATAGAGAAATTTTTTTATGAAAAGGGAGGTTGGGGCTCCAAACCAAGTTTTTTATTAGGAGAACTGAGATATATACTATCGGACCATCAAACATATATGAGAGAGAAATTGGAAGACATTTTTTTTTTCACTCTATCACTATATGTGAGGTAATTAAAAATTTTTGTATAGTTATAAATTTTAATTGAGATAACATGAAAATAATAAAAACATCCAATAATTAATCAATATAATATAGAAAATGTTATATACTATATTACCTCATACTTGTATTTTAATAAATAAGATATGAGATATTAATCACTATTAAATGATGATTTATTATATTTTTATAATTAAATAATGATAAATATATCATATTATATATAATATAATATAAATAGATGGTATAATTTGGTGTATATCATTAGTCATATAATATAATAAGCAAAACTAACAATGGCATGATAAAATAAAGGAAAATTAAAATGGCTTTCTTCATTGTCGGCCACACCGAATCTGCCTCCATTATGACCACCCACTTGCAATCCCCAACGCTATTTCCCATCCTTCTCCCGTCACATGCCACAAAACATTATTTAACAAATTATGGGTAACAAGAACACAAAACATACTTTCCCTTCTCAATCGAGCTCACATCCCCACGAAGCTCATTCCCCTCGCAATCCCAAGCACACCTCCATTGAAGCCATGAACACAACAAACCAATCAGCTGAAGCTGAACCATCATGGTCAGAACTCTTAGGAAGCAATAGCTGGGAAGGGCTTCTAGACCCACTCAATCTCTCCCTCCGCAAACTCATCCTCCGATGCGGCGACTTATGCCAAGCCACCTACGACTCCTTCAACAACGACGAGAATTCCAAGTATTGTGGCTCATGCCGCTACGGCAAGGCCTCCTTCTTCCACAAGGTCATGTTCGAGCCAGCTTCCGACTACCAAGTCGTCTCCTTCCTCTATGCAACTGCCAAAGTCGGCCAACGCGAAGCCTTTCTTTTCCACTCGCAGTCCCGCGAGTCCTGGGACCGCGAATCTAACTGGATCGGCTATATCGCCGTGACCACCGACGAGGTCAGCCGCGCCTTAGGCCGACGGGAAATCTACGTCGTATGGCGCGGAACGACAAGAAACTACGAGTGGATTGATGTGTTCGACGCCGACCTCAAGTCTGCCAAGCAGTTGCTTCGTTCAAATGCGAGTGCTGAATTGGGCAATGATGGAAGCAGCAGCAGTAGTGATAGCGATGGTGATAACGAAAAGGTGCCAAAAGTTATGAGTGGTTGGCTTGCCATTTACATCTCGAACGACCCCAAGTCGCCCTTCGCAAAAACAAACGCAAGAACACAACTTTTGACCAAGGTCAAGGAGCTGATGAAGCAATACAAAGAGGAGAAGTTAAGCGTGACATTAACAGGGCATAGTCTTGGTGCAAGCTTATCGGTCTTGAGCGCTTTTGATTTGGTGGAGAATGTCGTTTCTGATATTCCGGTTTCAGCCATTGTTTTCGGGTGCCCACAAGTTGGGAACAAAGCTTTCAACGAGAGGCTCAAGAAGTATCCAAATCTTAAAGTTTTGCATGTAAAGAACACCATCGATTTGATACCGCACTATCCAGGGCTGTTGCTGGGGTACGAGTACACAGGAGTCGAGCTGGTGATAGATACAAGGAAGTCAACAAGCTTGAAGGACTCGAAGAATCCGTCTGATTGGCATAATTTGCAGGCCATGCTGCATGTGGTGGCTGGGTGGAATGGGGAGAAGGGGGAGTTTGAGCTGAAGGTGAAGAGAAGCCTGGCTTTGGTGAACAAGTCGTGTGAGTTTCTCAAGGATGAGTGCTTGATACCAGGGTCTTGGTGGGTGGAGAAGAACAAAGGGTTGGTGCGTGATGAGAACGGGGAATGGGTTTTGGCTCCACCGGATGACGAGGACCTTCCTGTCCCAGAGTATTGATTCTTAGGAACATTATGAATTGAATGTTTGGTGAAGGTTCAAGGTGTTTATCTGTTCCTTGTTCTGTACTTCAATTTTATAGTATTTCATCTGTCGGTGGCATACGGATGCAGCTTCCTCCTTGTTTGTCATCTAGAACTAGTATAATAGAATGTGCTTCTATCTGCTCAAGGAATTTATGTTATTTTTTATGCTTTATTTTCACATTTTATAAGAAAACTGTATTTAGGAGGCAAAACCCAAGCCTGGTTAAGAAATAATGTAAAGAATTGTCTGCAATTAGGATGGCTGTCAGATTCATCTTCTCCTCACAAATGAGACATGGTGGGTTTGTTACAGTCTCTCTGTAGGGATTGTAATCATTTGCTGCGGTGCTGCCTATTCTTAACTTAATTCCTTTTCTCTTGCCTTCGTGACATCTAGTGTTGGCTTAGAAAAATAAAAATATAGTATTGAATTTGGAATATGAATGAAATTAGAGTCAGCGTGGTAGAAGGCAACCCAGAGAAGAAATCTACTCCAATCAGCCATGCAACTGCTGCTGTAAGATGAGGAAGAGGGCAACTGACTTAGGAATAAGTCTGTATACTATTTGTGCGTGAGTATAAGAAATGAACAACTGTGTATAGTAGTAAGATATTTTGTGAATAGTATTGTGATAGTTTGAGTTATAAGATTTTGGAAAAAAAAAAAAATTTTTTTGAATAAAAAATAATATAAAGTTAAAATATTATTTTTTAATATTATTTTTTTCTGAATTATTTTTTATTTTGTGTTTGAAAGTTTAGAAAATTTATAATGATTAGTTTTAAAAAGTTGTAATTATTAATTTAAAATTATTTATATTTAAGTGATATTTAAGTAGGAGACAGGATAAGATGTAAATTTTAAAAGAAAAATTCTAAACATAAGCCTCTACACCACACATCATCTATTTTTTTAATTTTTTTCTTTTATCAAATGTTTGGTATATAAATAATAAATAGAAAAATTGAAATAGTTTAAAAAGAAAAAATCTAAAAAAATTTTAAAAAAAATTTAAAAAAATAAAAAATATAAAGTGTGTAGTGTATGAGGCTTATAAGTAGAAATGCTTATTTTAAAATAGAAACTCTTTTCAAACAAGTACTATAGGCAGTGGACTCCAAGCATTTCTGATTTACAAATCATGGCGCTATTGGTTAGATCATGGAAACATACAATTTACCTTTTCCTTTACCAATAGCATACCGGTTTTTTTCTTCTTCTTCCTCTTGTTCTTCTTCTTTTCAGTTTTTTTTCATTTTTTTTTTTAATTTATGGGTTATGAAAACATAAAACAAGATAGTTACAAAAATGAAATAAAATAAGAAATTTGTGAATAATAATGAGATAGTTTATAAATAGTAATAATATAGTTTGATTTAAGGTGTTTTATGAAGTTTTGAGAAAAGAAAGAAAAAATTGAATAAAAATATTTTTATAGTATTATTTTTTAATATTATTTTTGTTTTAAGATTTGAAAAAATTGAATTGTTTTTTGTATTTTGTTTGAAAATTTGAAAAAGTTATAATGATTACGTAATGATTAGATGACAAAATTAAAAAATTAAAAATTTGAAATTGAAAATGAGTGTTGTATTTGAATGATATTTAGATGTTGAGATGAGTTGAAACCATTGTGAAACTAAATGGGGTCTTAGAGGATGCTTAAAGAATGAAATAAGATGAAAAATCTGTTAATAATAGTAAAATAAATTATAAATAATAATGAAATTATTTGTGAATATT
This sequence comes from Carya cathayensis, assembly GCA_011037825.1. Taxonomy (NCBI): domain Eukaryota; kingdom Viridiplantae; phylum Streptophyta; class Magnoliopsida; order Fagales; family Juglandaceae; genus Carya; species Carya cathayensis. The sequence continues at coordinate 462,124 of QGSO01000502.1, read as the reverse complement.
AGTAAAATTGTTTATGAATAATAGTTAAATAGTTTAAGTTAAAATGTTTTATTAAGTTTGGAAAAATAAGAAAAAAGATTAAATAAAAATATTATAAAGTTAAAAGAGAAATTCTATTTATAATCTCAAGTTGGGGACTGTACTGTATGCAGACCCATTGATGTATAGGTGAAAGGAAAAAAGTATCATGTTAAGAAATATACTATTATAATTTTAAACAGTTTCTAAATATAAATATAGGCTTTGTGTGAGCAGTATCTAAATAGAAATTAGAGCGGTGCTACAGTCACCACTCGTGGCTCCCACTCCCGTTGGGAGCCACCGCTTGGCAAAAACTTTTTTTTGTTTATTTATTTATTTTTTAAATCATTTTTTATTATTTTTAAATATTTTAAAAAAATATAAAAAATTTATATTAAATAAATTTTTCGTAATCATTAAAAAAAAAATTAAAAAAAAAAATTTTTTTGACCAACAGTGGCCCCCCAGCGGGAGCCACCAGCAGTGGCCTTAGGATTTTCCTATAAATTATAGGTAGACACTCAAGGTAAATAATATAATTTTTATTTTAGGATTAAAAAATTAAAAATTAAAATATTTATATTTAAATAATATTTGAGAGAAAATATATCAGATGAAAGTATTTATTCCGAAAGTATTTATATTTAAATTTAAATAATAATTACTTTGTGTAATTATGCTCGGATCTTCGCCCGAGACAGAGAAAAATTGCAGGGTGATTTATGCCAAGAAGTCACTAGAGTTCGAAGAGATACCTGTCACCGTCAGTTATCATCAACATCGTTTTCGGAGGTATTTTCTCAATATATAAATAAGAAAATGACAGTATCTTCTCATTTTAATTTTAGTTTATTAGTATATTTTTTATTTTTAAAAAATATTTAAAAAATAGAAAAAATAAAATAAAAATTATAATTTATACTAATAGACCACATTCATCAATCAAAACTGCGCGGCACACTTTAACACCACACACACACACACAAGTATATATATATATATTTTTTTTGAAACTACACACATATATTGTAACAGCCCGCTAAAATTATCAGTTTTGGATTATTTCCCGACAGCAATCACATCTCTCTTGTCTTTACCCTCATCTGGAATCACGCGTATAGTTTATCTTTTCCATAAATCACGTATTTTGTTCTTCACCGACAGCTGTAAAATCATGAGTCTTCCAAGACCACGCCTAGCCTTTCTCAAGCCCAAACTACCACTTTATGTGGTGGACAGCCACCGTACGCCGCCACGTACGTTCCTCCGACGCATGTTCGTGACGAACAACGAGCGACGCACGGGTTATCCCGTCGATGGTATAACCTTCTATCTCTAGTTATTTTACGTTTAAAATAGTTGGTTGGTTTGTGGATTGTGTAGTTGTATTTGTGGAATTCGTTGCGTAGTTGTGAAGCGAAGTGTGGTTGTGAAGTGTTGCGTTTGATTGTGTATTTTGTGGACTGTGCTGTGAAGTATAGGCGTGAGATGGATGCCGTAGATGTGATACGGCGGGTTGTGTGAAGAGAATACGCGTGTAGCGTATTCTGTGTAATGCAGCGACGCGCCGC